>JAHIAM010003391.1:0-66726 GCA_021605205.1 Aegilops longissima | reverse complement strand
GTGCTTATGGAAAAGAACTTGCATGACATCTTTTGTCCTACCCTCCCGTGGCAGCGGGGTCCTATTGGAAACTAAGGGATATTAAGGCCTCCTTTTAATAAAGTACCGGACCAAAGCATTAGCACTTAGTGAACACATGAACTCCTCAAATTACGGTCATCACCGAGAAGTGTCCCGACTATTGTCACTCCGGGGTTGCCAGATTATAACACGTAATAGGTGACACTACAAAAAAAAGACACATCCGTGACATTTTGGGTCGAATGAATTTTTTTTCTGTCATATATGACACTTCTATGACGATAATTGTGACAAAACCCGTATCATCATAGATGTGGTGGGCTCTACTTATGACAAAAAATCATGACAAAAATGGGCTTTTCGCCCCGGGCGGCCGGAGACGCAGCTGCATGACATTCTTTGGGCCCCCATTACGGAAAAACCGTGGTAAAGCGAGGGGAGGAAAATTTCGGGAGTTGCTTGTTACGGTGGAGGTCGGGGCCGAAGCGATGCGCTTTCTTCAGACACGACGCACGCGTGTGCGAGGCGCTTGGCTCTAATCGAACCCGAAGCGAGGCGTTGGGCTCTAATCGAACTCCGGAGCGATTGCACCGCAGCTATGCATTATCGAACTCGACCGATCGATCGATGGTCGTTAATCGAACCCGACGGAGCGATTCTTCGCTGCCGCCGCTAATCAAGCCGATCGATTGATGAATAGTGAGTGTTATGGGGGGGTTGATGAACAAGGAGCGTGGCGCGCCTCTCGGATGAACAGACCCCGTGGTGTGGAGGGCTGGATGAACAGAGACGGTGGAGGGTGGCCATGGAGGGGTGGTTGAACAGACCCTGTGGTGTGGAGGGCTGGATGAACAGAGACGGTGGAGGGGTGGCTGGGAGGAGTGGTTGAACAGACCCCGTGGTGTGGAGGGCTGGATGAACAGTAGACGGTGGAGGGGTGCCCGTGGAGGGGTGGTTGAACAGTAGCCGGTGGAGTAGCGCACGGTGGAGGCTGGATGAACAGGAGCCCGTGGAGGCTCGAGGAGGTCGACGGTAGCCCGTGGAGGCTCGAGGAGGTCGACGGTAGCCCGTGGAGGCCCGAGGAGGTCTACGGTGGAGATGAACAGTATCCCGTGGAGTCCTGCTTATGCACGCCACACCCTACCAATGAACAGACCCTGCTTCACCGTAGGAGGTCCGCTTGGTCTGCTTTTGGGCACGCCACACCCTCCCGATCAACAGACCCCCTGCTTCACCGTAGGAGGTCTGCTTTCTCCGCTTTTGCGGTGCGCCACACCTCCCGATCAACAGGACCCCTGCTTCACCGTAGGAGGTCCGCTTCTCCGCTTTGGCGGACGCCACACCCTCCCGATCAACAGACCCTGCTCAACATAGGAGGTCCGCTTCTCCGCTTCATGGTACACCGTGCCTCGCTTCCATCGCCTGCTCCGCCCAAGCCTCCCGGCGAACACGACCACATTCCGCTCCGACCCAACCGGTTGGCTCCCACGCTTTCGCTGCCTCCCGATGAACACGAGGCATTCCGCTGCCTTCCCATGAACACGACGATTCCGCTGCTCTCCCATGAACATGACGACGACGCTGTTTCTGCTCCAACCCAGCATGTACACGATCCTCGCTGTACGTGAGCGCGCCGAGTAGGCGCTCGAGACCCTACCAGATGTACACATACGGGTCAGATTTTCTTGCACCCGGCCGCTGACATACGCGGTACATGCTACGCGGCGCTTTACTACGACGCTGCGGCGCGCTTCTACATCCACCAAGATATATGTACGCATATCGTCACACCAGAATGACAACGCCACGACGCTTTGACCAGGTGGGTCCCGACCGTTAGACACTTCCTTGCTCACAAGATGTAGCTGGTGGGTCCCAGCAGTGGGGCAAATCGCTTTTTTGCCCGGACGCACTTCCTTGCGGCGAAGATGTAGCCAGTGGGTCCCAGCAATGTGGGGTGAATCATTTTTATTGCCCGGACGAACTTCCTTTGCGGCGGAAGTGTAGCTGGTGGGTCCCAGCAATGGGGAAACATTTTTACGAAATACGGTGGCCCGTCCGTGGGTCCCCGCCGCCGTGGAGGAATAATTATTTTGCGCGTAATAAGGAGGCACTTCCTTGCTGCGGTCAGGACCCAGCCGCCACCTCTCCACGCACAAGATTTTTCCGATGGAAGTCGGTCGTTGACCACATTGACCACGCTGCGTCGAGAGCACCACGGCGGCGGACGATGGCGAGGCCTAAGAAGGGGAAGACATGGAGGTAGGGAAGACTCGACAGTTGTTTCCCACGCGGAGGGGAGTACGATCGCACGAGGGTTTATCGTTCGCCCGCCGTCACGGAGAATAACAAGCAGTGTGGGTGAGTAGATGGATGGCTAGGCCAGCGATGGGAGTACGGGGGGCGGTGAGGCCTTCGTGGCAGCACAGCCGGCCATGGGAGGAAGGAGCAGCAGTCTCCAAGCGCTTGTTTGAGCGGCCGGAGCAGAAGAGCAGAGATTGAAGAAGACGACGGCCGTTGGATGGACATCCAACCGCCACCGCTCGTAAGGCCAACCTTTTTAGGAAAGCCTCAAATATGTGGAAAACAGCATACAACCCATCTACCATTATTTCTAATAATTTACAGCCCATTTGCTAATTCTTAAGGTTTTTTGGAGCCCATATTCTTTTGTTAGCATTACAACCCATATTGTGGCCACGGTTAAAAATTATACGAAATTTTGCATATTTCAAAAGGTCCTAACTGCTTTTAATCCCAAATTTTGACTCACATTCAAACTGATTTTAAAAATAAATGTATATCAATATAAAATCCAACAAATTCTCCATGCATAAAAATTAATGTAATTTAAAATCTTGAAATGAAAAAATATATTTGAAACTAATTGCCGGTTTGATGTGTTTTAAAATGTACAGCCCATTTCTCATTATCGATGGGCCATTTTCTCACCACCAATGAAAGCTCTCCTCGTTTTGAAAGATTTGCAGCCCAACAGCCCGACAAAGCGATTTACTTGGCAAATCATAAAAAACTGGGCAGGGCCGTGGACCGAGCTGTCACCTCTCCACGTGACAAGATTTCTTCCGATGGAAGTCGCCTGACCACATTGACCACGCCACTGGAGAGCACCACGGGCGGTGGACGCACGAGGAGGCCTAGGAAGGGGACGACGCGAGTCGGGAAGACGCGACAAAGGAAGCCCGCGAGAGAGGAGTACGAGGGTCCACCGGTTCGGCTGTGTGAGGCTGCCGCCGCCGCAGGCCTCGCCACCGTGGGAATAGTAGGGCGGTGAGGCCTTCGCGGCAAAGACAACCGCCACGGAGGCAGGAGCATGCGACGACCTAATCCGCTGCTTTGGGCGGCCGGAGCAAGAAGACCAAAGGTTGAAGAAGCACTACGATCGTTGGATGGACATCGACGGTCACTAGAGCTAGAATCGTTCATATTGACTAAGTTGAGAAAGCCCTTCGTCCCCATCAACATAGTAGGCCCATTAAGACAGCCTCCCACCAAGGTGGGTCCCAGCTAGCCGGGAGAGTATTCATTTTTTTGTGCGTAATAAGGAGGCACTTCGTGGGTCCGAAATGACAGCTGGGGAACATTTTTTGCAATATACGGTGGTTCGTCCGTGGGTCCCAAAGCAGTCAGTGAGAAACGATTTTTCAGAAAATACTGTTGGTCTGTCTGGTGGGTCCCCGCTGTCGTGGAGGAATAATTATTTTCCATGTAACAAGGAGGCACTTCCTTGCGGCTGCCGTGGACCCACCGTCACCTCTCCACGACAAGATTTCTTCCGATGGAAGTCGGTCGTTGACCACATTGACCACGCTATGCCGAGAGCACCACGGGCGGTGGACGACGGTGAGGCCTAGGAAGGGGACGACGCGAGCCGGGCCACGGGAGGCAGGAGCAAAGCGGCACGACCGGCGCCGCTTTGGGCGGCCGGAGCAAGAAGACCAGAGGTTGAAGAAGCACTATGGCCGCTGGATGGACATCATACGGTCATCGAGTATTGACTAAGTTGACAAAGCCCTCCGCCCCGCCAACTTAGTAGGCACACAAGTCAGCCCAACAATATGGTGGGTCCCACCTAAAGTGGGGTATTCATTTTTTGGGCGAATAAGGAGGCACTTCCTTGCGCGCGAAGATATAGCTGGTGGGTCCGACCGTCACCGGGGAACGCTTTTATCGCAAATACAGAGGCCCTTCCTGTGGGTCCTAGCTGTCGTGGAGGAATCATTATTTTGCGCGTAATAAGGAGGCATTTCATGCGCGTCAGGACCCAGCTGTCGCCTTCTCCACGATAGTCCACTTCCTATGGATGTCGCTCATCGACCATGTTGACCAGGTCGCGCCGAGAGCACCAGGGCGGTGGACGACGGCGGGGCCTAGGAAGGAACGACACGGAGCTGTGGAATACTCGGCAGCTTGTTTCCCCACGCCGAGGAGTACGAGGGTTTATCGTTCGTTCGCCGTCACCGGAGAATAACAAAGATGTGTGGGTGAGTAGAGGGATGGCTAGGCCAGCGATGGGAGTACGGTGGGGGTGAGGCTCGCGCTGGCAGATAGCCGATCATGGAGGAGGGAGCAGCAGTCCCGCCGCGCTTGTTTGAGCGGCCGAGCATGAAGAGCAGAGATTGAAGAAGACGACAACCGCTGGATGGACATCCAACAAACACCGCCTCGCGTGTGTTGACTAAGTTGACAGTATGCTATGCAAAGGCCAACCTTTTTATGAAAGCATACGCCACAACCTGTAGTAGGCGCACAAGTCAGCCTCAAATCTGTGGAAAACAACATACAACCCATCTCGCCATTATTTCTAATAATGTACAGCCCATTTGCTAGTTCTTAATATTTTTTGAGCCCATCTTCTTTTGTTAGCATTACACCCCATATTGTGGCCACTGTTAAAAAGTATAATAAATTTTGCATATTTCAAAAGCGTCAACTGCTTTTAATCCAGAAATATCGATTCACATTCAAACTATTTTGAAAAATAATTTATATAAATATAAAATTCAAATAATTATCCACGCATAAAAATCGATGGAATTTAAGATCTTGTAATGAAAAAAATGAAACTAATTCCCGGTTTTATGTGTTTTAAAAAAGTACATGCCATTTCTGGGGAAACCGAATGAAACTCTCATCATCTTGAAAGATCTGCAGCCCAGCAAGGCCGATAAAGCAAGTAGGCCTTGTTTAGGTATTTCTTAAAAAAAAATAGAACTGGGCTAGCCATTTTCAGCAAGAAAAAAACACAACTGGGCTCATGATGTGGTAAACATAAATAAAACCCTGGCTAGACGGGCCACAGGCCCCGCACAGCCCCGCTTGTTACCTCGATCCGCTACTAAAACTAGTATAAATAACAACCGCTTGTTCCTAAAAAATCGCGCGACTTGTCGGGTCCCCGTGTCACCGCCGTAGTGTAATTCTCTCGCTTATTGACTACGCTGACAATGGCGTGAGCCCCTGATGTCCAACCATTAGGAGGAACCATAATTTTGGGCTTGTACTATAGAGGCACTTGCTTACGCATCGCCATGATGCCGGTGGGTCCCATCGTCATCCTTCCACGACAAATATCTCCTTGTTCCTCTTGGTTGTTGATGACGCTGACAACGCAAGAGGATGGCGCACCGCGCATGGTGAGCGAACCAAGGCCGCAAGGCGGAGGATGACGGCGAGGCCTCTGGACGGAACTAACAGAGCTATCAAGATGCGCCGTCCAACCAGCAGCGGAGGGGAGTACGAGGTTGATCGTTCGGGCACGGGTGCGTGTTGGGGCTAATGTTGCCGGAGAATAACAGGATGTGTGGGGGAATAGAGGGAGGGACTGGCCAACGTTGGAGGGTACGTACGGTAGGGGGGGTGGAGGTGCAGCCAGCCATGGGAGGCGGGAGCAGGCGGAGCCGACGGGGTGGTTTGGTTTGGGCGGCTGGAGGAAGAAGAAGACAAGAGATAGAAGATACACGACGATGTTGGATGTCAATCCAATGGCTGGTAGGCGAATCGCTTGTTGATCGGCTAGTAAGTCGACACCACCTTGATAGGCTATTTCTCGCTGGTCCCAAATGTCGTAATCCAAATTTGTCACGGTCATGCAGCCTTTCCTATGAAAATTTACAGCCCATTTGATGTGCTAGTTCAAATAAGTTTGTGGGTGCTGGTGGGGCTAATCACTTGGCTTCAGAATGCACAAGTGAGCTCAAGCGACCGGCGGAGTGATGTTATTTCCTTGGTTGTGATTTGTTACAATATTTCACTCTAAATTAAACGAATGGCAAGCCATTTGCCTTGTTTCAAAGAAAATATGACAACAAATGAGTTGAAAAGGGCAGGAACATCTAACTCCAGCTTACAAACTGCATAAAAGCACGAGGGTTGATTGTTCATCGTGTTTATAAAAAACCCAGATTGAAAAGGGAAACAACATCTAACTCCAAGATTGTTTTCGCAGCATAACCAAATGGATCGGTCAGTCCATAGAATGAACATCCCGGTCATAAAATTTATCGGATTATGACCACAATATGTTGTAAATAGAAGCCCGCACGCTCGTAAGCTCTTTTGCCCACCAAACTCCTTTTTTGCTCTTCGACATACCCATCCGTCAAAACCATGCTGCTGATAAACTTAAGCCTGATGGACAATAGTAACCTCACATTCAGCAGGAAGAATGTGACAAATCTTGTGTTTGCACAGTTGGCTACATATCATTCTAGCGTTATTGTCTTCAATCGAATCTCATGAGAAGTGAGAAAATCCCGATGCTTACGAATCCACCGATTGGTTTAACTTTCTTACCCCGTCCTGTTGCCCAAATAGACATGAAGATTGAAAACAGTTAAGGTCTAAAAGAAGAGTGTCGAAAGAGCAACAACTGAACGGTTAATTCTAGTACACTATATGCGGGTTTCCAATGTGCGTGAAATTATCACCTTTATATACAACTTCCGCATATGGAAAGCATTGCAGAAGCCAATAATCTTGTTCAGATCAAAACTATTCATTTGGATATATAAGATCTTGATGTAATCCAGCACCATTGATAGGCCATCCATGGAGAAACTCTTCATTGAGCATAGAACATAATATTAGTACAAAATGTGTACTCCAAGATGATATATAAATTATGCGCAGAAATTTAAAATGCAGCTTATGGTTACAAGTGTAGATGATAATATAAAGTACCTGAAGAACTGTGGAGCCAAACACCATATTGAAATGAGCACAAATATCATGTATTACACCCAAGGTCTCCAGTTTAGGCGCAGAGAGGATGGTTATTTGCAAAGGTGAATAACTAGAATCAAGGATCAACCTTGAAGTGAAGGGCATCTTGATGATGAGCTGCCTTCCGTCAAAAGAAATTCCAATTCTTACAAGGTTAGGCGATTTTATTTGGAGAAAACCGATTCTAATCAGAAAACAAGCACCAAGCACTCCAAATACAGGAAACTAGAGTGGATGATGCAGTGCAATGAGGCCTCCGATATACGAACCCGCACAAGTGAAAGTTTCTTGAGAAATGGGAGTCGAAGGTTTAGTACCAGATTGTCTGTAGGTAGCACAACACAAAGGTGGCGTGTGGAGAGAGGAGGAAACCGCGAGATGGACATCGGCCGAGGGCACAAGTTCATGGCGCTCGGTATGTGGTATGTGATTTGTGGGAATAGTAGAACTCAAGCAGCTGTAGTTCTCTGAATTCAGGGGATTTCAGCCAAAGGCCCACTGCAGGCATGGTATGCTTGCTCGTAGCATGACGGGATGCAGAGGCTTTGAACGGAGCCCTGTGGGAGGAGATGATGGCTCTGGGATTTCAAAATAATTGAAGAGAGATAGCCGACGACAATGAGATTATAGGTATGGCGCCATAGAGGGCGCCACCGAATTGAGAGGACTTGGGTGCGGTAGCAATCCTTGGTGGGGAAAAGCGAGATGATCTCCCAAGGATGGCGCCCGGAGATCGCTGATGCGGTCCACCCGAGATTCTACGGTTCCTCGATCCTGTGGGGCGGGTCACTGCTTCCCCAAGGCCGGCCAAAGGGATCTACAACAGTATCACCGCAAGCGGAGCCTCATCTTCTTGGCGCTGGGGTCACCGACTCCATTTTCTCGAGGGTGCTGCGCGCCACGGATTTGAGCAGAGTAACGAATGATGAGCCTAGTTGTAAAGGAAAGCGAAGAAGAAGGGAGCTGGGGTTTTCAGAGGAGTGAGGAAGAAGGGAGCTGGGGTTTTCAGAGGAGTGAGGTGAGGAATTTTGGGGTACGAGGGAGCGAAATGACGTGAGGTGGGTGGGAGCGAGGAGCACTACAAAAAAATACACTTCCGTGATGATACGTGTTTGTCACAAGAGGTCGCGCTTTTTGTCATGCATGTACATCCATGACAAATTTATGATGTAATCAAGATAGTCATACCGTGGTCGTCAGAGAAGTGTTCATGACATTACCAAAATTATCATCACGAAGTGTCCACTTCCATGACGATAAATCGCGTCACGTATGCTTTCGCCAAGGGTGATCGACACGCGGCATCCACCGTAACGAACGCCGCTAAGCTATCAAGTCGGGTTTTGATCCGATAACCCGTTAACAGCCCCGCCAATGGGAAATTTCCACGTAAAATTCCTATTGGCCGACAAAACACGGTCACCGCTGCTGGGTCGAGTAGGCCCCTATGATATGTCGACACGCGCCACGCCCACCATCGCCCATTTAGCTTACAAAGCCGCCCGCTTGACTTGGTCAAAAGTTAACGGCTGGCCCATGAAAAGCTCGTTAACGGTCTCTTCGCAAATAGCCCATTTTACGCCCGTTAGGCACTAAAGGAAATCGCCCAACAACGCCATGTGGCCCGTCAATATAACACCAAATTTATTTCACTTTTGGCCCATGTATGGCCCACGACGCCTTTTCAGCCCATATGAGGCCTTCAGATCTTTCGCCCTTTATAGGCCCACGGTGACTCTAGCCCATAATGAACAGTAATTTTCTTTAAACCCGTTAACGCCCGTGATTTACATGGGCCGCTTTCAGCCCGTGTGTTGGGGATATAACTATTTGTGTAAGCCGCCAGAGAGGGCCGGGTTACGTAAAGAGTTACCGACAGAAGCCCAAGTCCAGCATGAAGATGGCGCCTCAACAAGGAGCCTAAGGCCCACAAAGCGACTTAAGGCCTGCTAGTAAACCGCCATAATGGCATGACTTGTATCATAAGGTAGACTTGACTAGTCACCGAGCCGACATCGCTTATGAGCCGCCAGACTGTAAGCCGCAGGCGCCAACCCGTATATAAGGGGACGACTCACCGCGGCTTAGGGCAGAAACAACCAATCGAGAACCGCATAGCGATCTCGCCCCGGTCATCGAAACCTCAAGCAATACCAAACCAACTAGACGCAGCCTTACCTTCACCGTAAGGGGCCAACTAGTATAAACCTCTCGTGTCCTTTGTCCCGATTAACCCCTTTAAGCTTCCTAGTTGCGATGGCTCCACGACTAAGTCCTTGCAAGAGGACATCCGCCGTGACAATTCCACGACACCGTGTTAGCTGCCTATTGACGCCCATACGCTCTTGGGCCCTTTTCGCCTCGACATTCCGCCCACATCGCCTGTTCCCCTAATGGGCCAAATTCGCCCATGGCAAGAGTCGGCCCACATCGGCATGTTCCCCAAATGGGCCAAATTCGCCCATGGCAAGAGTCGGCCTCACATCGCCTGTTACCCTAATGGGCCAAATTCGTCCATGGCAAGAGTCGCCCGCTTCGCCAGCCCGCCCTATATTCTCGCCCATTAACGACCTGTTATGCCTGTGATGTAATTAAGCTTTTGCAGTCCCACGGCCGTTAACGCCCGCTATCGCGGCCGGGCCAATACCAATTACGCCCGACACGCCCATGTAGACCCATTTATCCGATGGCCCTAGGCCCATTTATCGACGGACCGAGGCCCACCGATTACGTGCCCATTTATCGACGGTTCGTAGGAGACCCATGGATCCTACGACCAGATATGGCCCATGGGTAGTTGCGCCACTAGCAAACCAGGGAAAAGAAGACTAGGAAATAAATAAGGCCCAAACTAACGCTTAGGCTATTACATTTGCACAGATTACATCCACTCTGCATCAAAGATCGCCACCAAGGCAAATATAGGGAACAACCTACACTATATAAAAATGGCTTGTTGTTTTCTTCACCGGTGGCTGCACGTTAAGAATACATTTTGTATCGCACCAAAACAAATTACAACTATATAACAAAAGGAAGGTTGGCATAAAACTTAATAGCCTAGCGTATAAATGCACCACCGTAAGTTCGTAAGCTCGGTTCATTTGACCGATCGTTACGCTTTCATGATGTATTGTCCGATGGAACACCATAACCCTTGCCTTCATTTCCCTAGGTTTCGAACAACATAGCAAATGTCCGATAGTCCGTTTCAAAACCATGCATATCTTGACGACATTGAGCAATGTTTCTCCTTGTTTCACAATGGGCCTCTCGTTAGGGAATGGACTTGTGTCCGGAGCGGATACAACATTGCTTTGAGCTTGCATATCTTGATCGTGAGGCAGTTTGGACGATATTGCCTTAACAACCAACCCAAGATACGCAGAACGTGCTTTTGGCATCGTTAGTGGATGTGTATCGACCCACCGCAGCAAGAGCGACATTGCGTTATAGTTGCCTCACCACCTTCGTAAGGTGGCGGTTCCACCATTTTTTCCATAGCTCGCTGAAAGTTGAGGTTTTACATTAGTAGTACCGTAACATAAGATATTAAGGAGGCAGCAAACCAAACAAAATAGCTTTGGTCTATATACGTAACTTATTCGTGAACCCATGTAAAATATTAGTTGTATTTTATTGCAAGTACATAATAAAACCAGGTTCCAAACATATGACCATGTACCATCGCTAATGTATTGTCTATTTCTTCACATTGTATTGAGGGCTAAGGATAAAGAGACGAAGTTTATAATACGGTAAGCATAGTATGACATCATTCATATCACAAAACAACCGAGAATGCATAATCGTGCAATTGTAACGCTGTGTGGGCAAGTCCAAGACGGAACTAGATTACGGGTCAAGATCAAAGGAACATCACTCCTCCCTTTAAACCTTGTAAGGTGCAATGATACGCTAAGACAATTGTGTACAAAATTGAAAAGAGTAATAGACATTAGCTGCAAACCATGCAGTTCAAGGCACAAGTCGAGTAAGTAGTAGTTAAAAGGCATGAGGATTAAGGACTTACAACAATGCTTTGACGGTGTAGTCATGCCCTTCTTCTTGCCGGTGTGACAGTCCTGAAGATTTCCACAAGATTTGGTTCAGTACTTTTTGGTCCTTATGGCTTTCCATCTGCATTTTAAACAAGTCAATATAGATCCGATAATATGGTAAAGTTTAAAAGTGAAACAACAGCTAATTACAAGAGCCTCAGAGGTGCAATATAGCTACGAGATCCCGCTGTCTGCTGGAATTTCACTTTCGACAGCTTGGCCTTGTTCTTTGAACAGTTCACCTACAAGAAGATAGATTTGTGTGGCACATGCATCAATAGGACTTCAACATGTGATCTGATCACATATATATAATGTACCGATACTTCGGATCGCACCAAGGTTTAACAAGGCCCTCCAGCCTTTCATCCGATATATTTTCCATCGAGATGCTTGGGAAAGTTCATCGTTAGCCTTGCCTTCAAAGTGAGTTTTCCTCGTTATACCGACACTGCCGCAGAGCAGACTTGAAAACATGGGTGCAAGCTTGTCCGGTTGCATCATCTTGGCTATCCAACTTGAACCTCATCTGCTGAAAATTATGGGAGTCTCATTATCAAGAACCTAGAAAGTATGGGACAGAGCAGACGATATTACTAGTTTCCATACATAACCATACTTACGCATAAATGGTCGAGGAAGGTGTTGAACTGGTTTCGCTTTTGTCATTCCTGCATCGAATCCACGTTGGGAGGATACGACATGACACCTAATGGCAACCGCTGCCTCGATACTAACTTGGCGACTCAGAGCATCACGTGGCCTTTTAAACCTACCTCAAAACGGATCTCCATTCTTCCTCCTCTAGATTTAGTTAACCTATCGAGCATTATCCCCGATGTTTGTTTCCTCTTGCTCCTAGGTGCTAGTCCAACAACAAACATAGGAAGTGTTAGTGTACATCAAACTCGAGACTACATATAAAGAAGCATGCAATCAGAATTTGACTCCAAAGAACTACCTTCTTGCTGTTGAAGCTCACAAGGTTCATCCGATATTGCCAACTCGCCTTGTGTCAAGAGTTCTTGGGAAGTAGTGTCGTGGCAAGGAGCTTGGGAACGTGTCGCTAGTTTCACTGACGCACGAGTATGTCGTGGCACCGGTAGTACTGTGGTAGGTGTTGCAAGAACTAGGGTTGTCTCCGCTTGTTTGGTGGCAGCTATTTGTTTTTGTTTGGATTTTTTTGCATTTCATGTAGCATGGGATGCCGTGTGTTGTAGTATTTTCCGCTGGACTTTCACCTTCTATTGCACCATCGCATCAGCAGAATCTGCAGGATTCATCCGCTTCTCATTCCCTGCCATTCTCTGCTTTCTTCCTCTTCTATGCCATGTTAAGTCAATCCGACAAGAAAACGAATAAAATTTAGTTCTTCGTAACAAATTGATGCGCGATGCGCATAAATAAAACTCGATGTTAGACAACCACATGATAGGAGGATGTAATATGTATGAAAAACAGGACGGAAGAGATAACCGTAACTATGATGTGTAAACTAAGAAGAAGACATTTCACCAAATTAGAAGCAATGCAATGGAAGGTAGACACCATATGAAAGATGCTACAAATATTGCTCGCCAAGTTAATAAAGGTCTCAAAGATAAATGGCGTTAAACAAATGTGAAGCAATACAAGAAATAAATCATATGCAAGATGCAAACAACATCACACTACCATGTTAGAGGTCTCTCGTTATTAGTGCCATTGCATATTCACAGATTGCATATTCACAGCTTATGATGTGTAAACTAAGGAGAAGGCATTTCAACAAATGAGAAGCAATGGAAGCTAGACACCATATGAAAGATGCAAATAATATCACTCTACCAAGTTAAAACTGTCTCACCATAAGTGCCATTTCAACAAATTAGTAGTACAAGCTAGAAAAGAATGTGAGATGTAACCTATATCACACTCAAGTCAAACGTGTCTTATGATAAGTGATTGTTGCAGGTTACACAACAAAGAGTAATTTGATGTAAGAACATGGTGTGATAGATGATATTGTATGTTCTAGAAACAGAACACGTGTCTTATTCAAGTATAATGTGTAAAGTAAGCAGATGGAATTCAACAAAATTAGAAGCAATACAAGCTAGACATCACACATAACATGCAACCACATATAACAAAGGCTAAGTTAGAGGGAGCACCAAGATGCTGCACTAGGGGAGACGTGCTCATCATAAACACAACTTTGTTGAGTGTCTATGCATGTGTTGTCCTCGAAATCATCTTGGGGTGTGGAGGAGTAGAAATCGAGAGGCCCTCCGCTTGAAGGAGCACCTTTATCCGCTGCCTTGCTAACTTCCTTCGCTTTATTGATTTTGAATTGTCAAGTAAAACCGACAAGAAAAAGCAATAAAATTCTCTTCACAACTCATTCATGCATGATACCGATAATCACTACTTGATGTAAGGCAAACACATGATACCAGGATGGAATATGTACGAAAAATAGGACGGCATGGCATGTTCACAACTGTTTGTGTAAACTAAGCGTAAACCATTCCAGCAAATAAGAAGCAATGCAAGCTAGACACCACATGAAAGATGCAACCAATATGATTACCAAGTTAAAAGCGCCCCATCATAAATGGAATTTCAACAAATTAGAAGCAGACATGCTATAAATCATATGAAAGATGCAACTAATATCGCACCGATATACTAAAGGTGTCTCATCATATTGATTGATGCGGATAAAAAACAATAGTTTTATGTAAGGACATGCTTAATAGACAGATGTACTATGTACTAAATACAGAAGGCATGTCACATTAATGTATAATGTCACATTTACAGAGTATAAGCTAAGGACTAGCACATGCAGTTTAACCAGATTGGAATAATTACAATCTAGACACCATATGCAACATGCAACCACATATAACGCTGCTAAGTTAGAGCAAGCACCTGCAATGCTAGTGTAGGGGAAATGCTGTAATCAACTACAGAGCTACGCTCACTATCTTCATCTAGCATTTTGTTTCTTGAGAATCATGTCGGAGGTCGACGCTGCATTCTTTAAATGAGGAGTAGTCCCTTGCCTCGCTTGCCTCGGCCATAAGTGATTGATGAGGGATCCACAAGAACATTAGTTTGATGTAAGAACATGGTTAATACACGATGTACTAGTATGTACCAAAAATGTAAAGGCATGTCATATTCAAAGGTATAATGTGTAAGCTAAGCAGATGCAATTTAACCAAATTGGAAGCAATACAAGCTAGACATCCGGCCGGAGTGGTGAACATGATCATCTAGGACCCGAGAGCCTGGTGGAGGCGGGCTGCTTCGCCACCATCGCTGCTTTTTAGTTGGCTTCCGTGTGATGCCTGTTTTATCGGGCTGCCACTGGCTCGCCAAAGGCTCGACTAGCTATTTGTCTTCCGTGCTCACGGATGGTGGTTCATGTAAAAATATCTTTCCTTATCTTAATAAAGACTGACTTCGCCTTTCAATACAAGCTAGACACCAACATGCAACCACATATAACACCGCCGGTTAAAGCAAGCACCTGGATGGTAGTTCATTGCGGCGAGGTCATCAACTACGAGCTACGCCACTGCCTCCGCTCACGACACGCACCCTTTATAGCGCTAAAGTGTCTTGCCTACCCGATACCAAGTTGGAGCGACTTTCTCTTTTCTTTGCTGCTTCTTTCGGCAGAGAGTCTGAAATACCCTTGCATAAAAACACAATAGTGAGAGTATGGGTGAAGTGTGTGCGTAACTAGTGCAATCAGAAAAGTAGCAGAGATAGCAGGTGGCTTAAAAATAAATGACAGGAGGCATATGATAGCTCTACAACATTGCATGGCAAACAAAATTAGATTCTACTCCGTATGATTTTGTAATATATGAGCACAGAAATGCAGTACTCTCCAAAGACACCACCACATGTGGTCATATCTAAGATAACAATGACTGAAAATAAATAGGTCACCAATTTTTAGTGAACCATCCGATCTATAAGGAATGGGCAGATGGCCTTCGCTCACCTCCCGCCACCATCACTGATGATCTTTCACGAATCGCCAACAATGACCACCGCCTGCACCTGCCTCCGCCGCCCGCCCTCCCATCAACCTCACACCACCGCCGCTTGGCAGCGTGATAACCCACAAGTATAGGGGATCGCAACAGTTTTCGAGGGTAGAGTATTCAACCCAAATTTATTGATTCAACACAAGGGAGCCAAAGAATATTCTCAAGTATTAGCAGCTGAGTTGTCAATTCAACCACACCGAAACTTAGTATCTGCAGCAAAGTGTTTAGTAGCAAAGTAATATGATAGTGGTGGTAACGGTAACAAAGTAAAGACAGCAAAAGTAATGTTTTTGGTATTTTGTAATGATTGTAACAAGAGTAACGGAAAAGTAAATAAGCGTAAACCAAGATATGGAAAACTCAGAGGCACCGGATCGTGATGGATAATTATGGCGGATGTGGTTCGTCATGTAACAATCATAACATAGGGTGACATGTAACTAGCTCCAATTCATGAATATAATGTAGGCATGTATTCCGATATAGTCATACGTGCTTATGGAAAAGAACTTGCATGACATCTTTTGTCCTACCCTCCCGTGGCAGCAGGGTCCTATTGGAAACTAAGGGATATTAAGGCCTCCTTTTAATAGAGAACCGGAACAAAGCATTAGCACATAGTGAATACATGAACTCCTCAAACTATGGTCATCACCGAGAAGTATCCCGATTATTGTCACTTCGGGGTTGTTGGATCATAACACATAATAGGTGACTATAGACTTGCAAGATAGGAACAAGAACACCCATATATTCATGAAAACGTAATAGGTTCAGATCTGAAATCATGGAACTCGGGCCCTAGTGACAAGCATTAAGCATAGCAAAGTCATAGCAACATCAATCTCAGAACATAGTGGATACTAGGGATCAAACCCTAACAAAACTAACTCGATTACATGATAAATCTCATCCAACCCATCACCGTCCAGCAAGCCTATGATGGAATTACTCACGCACGGCGGTGAGCATCATGAAATTGGTGATGGAGGATGGTTGATGATGACGACGGCGACGAATCCCCCTCTCAGGAGCCTCGAACGGACTCCAGATCAGCCCTCCCGAGAGAGATTAGGGCTTGGCGGCAGCTCCGTATTGTAAAACGCGATCAAACTTTCTCTCTGATTTTTTCTCCCCGAAAGCCAATATATGGAGTTGGAGTTGGCGCCGGAGGGCCACCAGGGGGCCCACGAGGTAGGGGCGGCCCTAGGGGGGAGGCGCCCACCCTCGTGAGCAGGTGTGGGCCCCTGGTCTTCATCTTCGCAAGGATTTTTTATTATTTTTTCTAAGGTGTTCCGTGGAGTTTCAGGTCATTCCGAGAACTTTTGTTTTTTGCACATAAAACTACACCATGGCAATTTTGCTGAAAACAACGTCAGTCCGAGTTAGTTCCATTCAAATCATACAAGTTAGAGTCCAAAACAAGGGCAAAAGTGTTTGGAAAAGTAGATACGACGGAGACGTATCAACTCCCCCAAGCTTAAACCCTTGCTTGTCCTCAAGCAATTCAGTTGACAAACTGAAAGAGAAAAAGAAAAACTTTTACAAACTCTGTTTGCTCTTGTTGTTGTAAACATGAAAAGCCAGCATTCAAGTTTCAGCGATTATTATGAACTAACCATTCTCACAATAACATGTAGGTCTCACAATTACTCATATCAATAACATAATCAGCTAGCGAGCCATAATAATAAAACTCGGATGACAACACTTTCTCAAAATAATCATAACATGATATGACGAAATGGTATCTCACTAGCCCTTTCTGAGATCGCAAAACATAAATGCAGAGCACCTTTAAAGATCAAGGACTGACTAAACATTGTAATTCATAGTAAAGAGATCCAATCAAGTCATACCCAATATAAACCAATTATAATGAATGCAAACGATAGTGTGCTCTCCAAAGGTGCTTTTAATAAGAAGGGTGATGACTCAACATAAAAGTAAATGATAGGCCCTTCGCAGAGGGAAGCAGGATTTGTAGAGGTGCCGAGCTCGATTTTGAAATAGAGATAAATTATATTTTGAGCGCATACTTTCATTGTCAACATAACAACTAAGAGATGACGATATCTTCCATGCTAAACAGATTATAGGCGGTTCCCAAACAGAATGGTAAAGTTTATACTCCCCTCCTCCACAAGCATCAATCCATGGCTTGCTCGAAACAACGAGTGCCTCCAACATTCAACGGGTCCTGTGGGGAGTTTTGTTTGCAGTTATTTTGATTTAGTTTGCATAAAGCATGGGACTGGGCATCCCGCTACCAGCCATTTTTCATGAATGAGGAGCGGAGTCCACTCCTCTTGAGAATAACCCGCCTAACACGGAAGATAAGGGCAGCACTAGTTGATATATGAGCTATTCGAGCATGCAAAACATAATGTTTATTTGAAGGTTTAGAGTTTGGCACATACAAATTTACTTGGAACGCAGGTAGATACCGTGATATAGGAAGGTATAGTGGACGATATGGAATAACTTTGGGGTTTAAGGAGTTTGATGCACAAGCAGTATTCCCGCTTAGTACAGTGAAGGCTAGCAAAAGACCGGGAAGCGAATTAATCGAGAGAGCGACAACAGTCGTAAACATGCATTAAAATTAACTTACACCAAATACAAGCATGAGTAGGATATAATCCACCATGAACATAAATATCATGAAGGATATGTTGATTTGATTCAACTACATGCGTAAACATGTGCCAAGACGAGTCACTCAATTCATTTAAAGGAGGTTACCATTCCATCATACCATATCATAATCATTCTAATAGCATGTTGGCACGCAAGGTAAACCATTATAACTCATAGCTAATCAAGCATGGCACAAGCAACTATAATCTCTAAATGTTATTGCAAATATGTTTACTTCATAATAGCTGAATCAGGAACGATGAATCATCATATTTACAAAAACAAGAGAGGTCGAGTTCATACCAGCTTTTCCCATCCCAATAAGTCCATCATATATCATCATTATTGCCTTTCACTTGCACCAATCGAACGATGTGTGAAATAATAAGAGTGCACGTGCATTGGACTAAGATGGAATCTGCAAGCATTCAACTCAAGAGAGAAGACAAGTAATATGGGCTCTAAGTTAGATAAACAATAATGCATATGAGAGCCACTAAGCATTTTCAGGATAGTCTTCTCGACCCCCAAAGAAAGGAAAAGAAATAAAACTATTTACACGGAAAGCTCCCAACAAGCAAAAGAAGAACGGGATTTTTTTTGGGTTTTCTTTTTAATTATTAATACTACAGCAGGAAAAATAAACTACTACTAATTTTTTTGGTTTTTCTAAGGTTTATTAAACACACAAGAAGAAAGCAGGAAAAGGAAAATAAACTAGCATGGATATTACAAAGGAAAGAGTATGAGCACCGACATCTAGCAATGAGTGTGTGTGAACATGAATGTAATGTCGGTGAGAAATACGATTCCCCAAGCTTAGGCTTTGGCCTGTTGGTCTATTGCCGTGGATAGCCTCGGCCGATACCCGTAGGTGAAGCTGGGTCGATTGTGGACGCAGCGGCTATCGCCGCCGAGCAAAGAGCGTGAGTCGAGCAACCTCCACTCTCCTCTCGTACTCATCCGCCTCCTCTCTCGTAATAATATATCTCCCTTTGTCCTGAAAATCAAAGAAGGCAGGAGCAGGAAGAGTAACATGGACAACATGCCGCTTTGTTAAAGATTAGTCGATACTTGAGAGGTGGTCCATCCTCTCAACAAACCGTGGGAAACCATAGAATCAAAATCTAAATAAGCAGGGGTAACTCCATGTCACCCTCACGAATGTTTATCTCAAGAAAATTAGCTAAGCGGGTTGCATAAATCCTCCAAAGAAGTCACCGCTATGTCTATTCTCGATGCAACTCACGAGCTACAATGGCTCCCATATGATAAGATTGGTCTCCTAACAGAGCACTCGTAAGAATGCTGAGGACAGGGACACACATGTGACATGCTTCATCTTTAGCATTTATGCATCTACCTATAAAGAGAGCAAAATAATGTATAGCAGGAAAGTGAATGCTCCCTATAGTGGCTTGTGTTATATCTCTAGATTCCCCCACAGTTATTCTAGCAAGAAAGTCTCTATATTCAGATTTAGGGGGATCCCTGACATTACCCCAAGATGGAAGTTTGCAAGCAAAAGTGAAATCCTCTAAGTCCATGGTATAAGATTTGTCATAAAGGTCAAACATGACTGAAGGAGAATTACGCGAAGATGAAAACTCAAACCTCCCCACAAATGAACTTGTGAGGTCACGATACTAGGGGCATTTGTCAGATTCAAAGTCCTCAAGACCGGCATTACGCAAATATGCGTTAAACTCTTCTTTGATTCCCGCTTGGTCCATCAAATTTTTAGAAGGCCATTCACAGGGCCTCACAAGAGCGTCCCTTGGTGGTTCCTCGTCAGCATCACACATTGCAAGCCTGGGACCTTGCTTCCTTGAAGAACCACCTTGGAACATCTTCCTAAGCATATTGTTTTCTCTTTAAAATAATTCTGAAATTTTTAGTAACTTCAAACAAAAGTGAACCAACTTCAATAAAATTGATAGCAACTACTCCTACAAGTGCCTAGAGCATATATCAAGCATTAGAACTACTTGGAACCATATAAATTTGACATGCAAGCTCAAGAACATGGTCACCTATGCAGCACAAATTTGCAATGAATAAAGCACTAGAACAAAAATTAATTGGACCAATGGAGGAGCCACATACCAAGGAACAATTTCCCAAGCAGTTTTAAGAGAGGTGCTTTGAGCAAGGAGATCGAAAATCGCAGCAAAAGCGGCCGGAAACGAACTTGAGTTGGTTTTCGGTTTGTGTGAGACAGAGGAAGAAGATGGGTGCAGGATAAGTGGAGGAGGGCCACCATGGGCCCACGAGGCGGGGGCGCGCCAGGGGGTAGGGCGCGCCTCCACCTCGTGGCCAGTGGCAGCTCCCCATGTAATTTTGCACTAAAAAATCCTTAAATATTCCCGAAAAAATCATATTAAATTGGCATGGCATTCTGAGAACTTTTATTTTCGGATATTTTTATATTGCACGGATAAATCAGGAAACAGACAGCAAAAATACTATTTTTTTACTTTATTTCTACTAAAGAACAGAAAATATAAAGAGGGTACAGAAAGTTGTGCTTCTAGTTTCATCCGTCTCATGCTCATCAAAAGGAATCCACTACCAAGGTTGATCAAGTCTTGTTAACAAACTCATTCCGATTAACATGAAATCGGAGAAATTTCGAATAACACTATGTTACCTCAACGGGGATATGGACATCCCCAATAATAAGTATATCATATTTCTTCTTGACAGAGGGAGAGGAAATTCAAAACCTCCAAATATAATCGATGGGATTTTTCCAATAGAGTTGATACTATAAACTTGAGGTTGTTTCTCGGAAAGTGTACCGTGCTCATTACCATTAACATGAAAAGTGACATTGCCTTTGTTGCAATTAATAACAGCACCTGCAGTATTAAGGAAAGGTCTTCCAAGAATAATAGACATACTATCGCCTCGGAATATCAAGAATAACAAAGTCCGTTAAAATAGTAACGTTTGCAACCACGATAGGCACATCCTCACAAATACCGACAGGTATAGCAGTTGATTTATCAGCCATTTGCAAATATATTTCATTAGTTGTCAACTTATTGAAGTCAAGTCTATGATATAAAGAGAGAGGCATAACACTAACACCGGCTCCAAGATCACATAAAGCAGTTTTAACATAATTTCTCTTAATGGAGCATGGTATAGTAGGTACTCCCGGATCTCCAAGTTTCTTTGGTATTCCACCCTTAAAAGTATAATTAGCAAGCATGGTGGAAATTTCAGCTTCCGTATCTTTCTTTTATTTGTTATGATATCCTTCATATACTTAGCATAAGGATTTGTTTTAGCACATCAGTTAATCGTGATACGCAAAAAGATGGGTCTAATCATTTCAGCAAAGCGCTCAAAATCCTCATCATCCTTTTTCTTGGATGGTTTCGGAGGAAAAGGCATGGGTTTCTGAACCCATGGTTCTCTTTCTTTACCATGTTTCCTAGCAACAAAGTCTCTTTTATCATAATGTTGATTCTTTGATTGTGGGTTATCAAAATCAACAGCAGGTTCAACTTCTACTTCATTATCATTACGAGGTTGAGCATCATCATGAACATCATCATTAACATTTTCACTAGGTTCATGTTCATTACCAGATTGTGTTTCAGCATCAGACATAGAGATGTCATTTGTATTCTCAGGTGGTTCAACAATAGGTTCACTAGAAGTTTGCAACGTCCTATCATTTTTCTTTTTCTTCCTTTTAGAGGAACTAGGTATATCAATATTATTTCTCTGAGAATCTTGCTCGATTCTCTTAGGGTGGCCTTCAGGATACAAAGGTTCCTGAGTCATTCTACCATTTCTAGTAGCCACTCTAACATCATAATCATTTTTCTTACTATTCATTTCATCAAGCACTTCTTTCTGAGCTTTAAGTACTTGTTCTACTTGAGTGGTAACCATAGAAGCATGTTTGCTAACAAGTTTAAGTTCACCTCTAATATTAGCCATATAATCACTAAAGCGTTTAATCATAAAGGTATTCTGTTTTAATTGTCTACCAAAATAAGCATTAAAGTCATCTTTCTTAAACATAAAGTCATCAAACTCATCCAAGCATTGACTAGCAATTTTAGTAGGAGGGACTTCAGCTTTATCATATCTATAGAGAGAATTTACCTTTACTACCTGTGTTGGGATATCGGGAGGTTATTCAGTAAATAAGTAATTGAGATCATATACTTCTTCAATAGGCGGTAAATTAAGACCATGTATTTCTTCAATAGGAGGTAAATTCTTAACATCTTCAACTTTAATACCTTTTTCTTTCATAGATTTCTTTGCCTCTTGCATATCTTCGGGACTGAGAAATAGAACACCTCTCTTCTTCGGAGTTGGTTTAGGAATAGGCTCAGTAATTGGCTCTAGAGCTGGCTCAGGAGGTGCCCAATTATTTTCATTTGCCAACATATTATTCAATAGAATTTCAGCTTCATCCGGTGTTCTTTCCCTGAAAAGAGAACCACCACAACTATCCAGGTAATCTTTGGAAGCATCAGTTAGTCCATTATAAAAGATATCAAATATTTCAGGTTTCTTAAGAGGATGATCAGGCAAAGCATTAGGTAACTTGAGAAGCCTCCCCCAAGCTTGTGGGAGACTCTCTTCTTGAATTTGCACAAAGTTGTATATTTCCCTCAAAGCAGCTTGTTTCTTATGAGCAGGGAAATATTTAGCAGAGAAGTAATAAATCATATCCTGGGGACTTTGCACACAACCAGGATCAAAAGAATTAAACCATATCTTAGCATCACCCTTTAATGAGAACGGAAATATTTTGAGTAAATAAAGGTAGCGCGATCTCTCATTATTAGTAAACATGGCAGCTATATCATTCAGCTTAGTAAGATGTGCCACAACAGTTTCAGATTCATAGCCATAAAAAAGATCAGATTCAACCAAAGTAATTATATCAGGATCAACAGAGAATTCATAATAATCCTTATCGGGAACACAGATAGGTGAAGTAGCAAAAGCAGGGCCGGGTCTCATCCTATCTCTAAGAGATTCTTTACTCCATTTAACTAGCAACCTCTTAAGTTCATATCTATCCTGGCAAGCAAAAATAGCTGCAGAAGATTCAGCATCAAAAAGATAACCCTCAAGAATAGCAGGCATATTTTCATCATCACTTTCATCATTGTATTTAGGTTCAATAATTTCTTTTTCTCCAACCCTAGAAATTTGTTCATCTAGAAATTCACCAAGGGACACAGTAGTATCAAGCATAGAAGTAGTTTCATCATAAGTATCATGCATAGCGAAGTGACATCATCAATAACATGGGACATATCGAACTAATAGCGTAGCAGGTTTAGGTGTCACTAGCTTACTCATAATGTAAGGTGAATCAAGTGCAGAGCTAGATGGCGTTTCTTACCTCCCTCGTAGTTGAGGGATACATTTTTGTCTTAGTGTCTTCGAAGTTCTTCATAGTGTCCAGCAGATATAAATCCCAAGTGACTCAAAGAATAGAGCTATGCTCCCGCAACGGCGCCGTAAAAGGTCTTGATAACCCACAAGTATAGGGGATTGCAACAGTTTTCGAGGGTAGAGTATTCAACCCAAATTTATTGATTCGACACAAGGGGAGCCAAAGAATATTCTCAAGTATTAGCAGCTGAGTTGTCAATTCAACCACACCTGGAAACTTAGTATCTGCAGCAAAGTGTTTAGTAGCAAAGTAATATGATAGTGGTGGTAATGGTAACAAAGTAAAGACAGCAAAAGTATTTTTTTTGGTATTTTTGTAATGATTGTAACAGTAGTGACGGAAAAGTAAATAAGCGTAAACCAATATATGGAAAACTCGTAGGCACCGGATCAGTGATGGATAATTATGTCGGATGTGGTTCATCATGTAATAGTCATAACATAGGGTGACACAGAACTAGCTCCAGTTCATCAATATAATGTAGGCATGTATTCCGTATATAGTCATACGTGCTTATGGAAAAGAACTTGCATGACATCTTTTGTCCTACCCTCCCGTGGCAGCGGGGCCCTATTGGAAACTAAGGGATATTAAGGCCTCCTTTTAATAGAGAACCAGAACAAAGCATTAGCACATAGTGAATACATGAACTCCTCAAACTATGGTCATCACCGAGAAGTATTCTGATTATTCTCACTTCGGGGTTGTCGGATCATAACACATAATAGGTGACTATAGACTTGCAAGATAGGAACAAGAACACAGTTATATTCATGTAAACATAATAGGTTCAGATCTGAAATCATGGCACTAGGGCCCTAGTGACAAGCATTAAGCATAGCAAAGTCATAGCAACATCAATCTTAGAACATAGTGGATACTAGGGATCAAACCCTAACAAAACTAACTCGATTACATGATAAATCTCATCCAACCCATCACCGTCCAGCAAGCCTACGATGGAATTACTCACGCACGACGGTGAGCATCATGAAATTGGTGATGGAGGATGGTTGATGACGACGACGATGACGAATCCCCCTCTCCGGAGCCCCGAACGGACTCTAGATCAGCCCTCCCGAGAGAGATTAGGGCTTGGCGGCGGCTCCATATCGTGAAACGCGATGAAACTTCCTCTCTGATTTTTTCTCCCCGAAAGCCAATATATGGAGTTGGAGTTGGCGTCGGAGGGCCACCAGGGGGCCCACGAGGTAGGGGGGCGCGTCCTAGGGGGGGCCCACCCTCGTGAGCAGGGTGTGGGCCCCCTGGTCTTCATCTTTGGCGAGGATTTTTTAATTTTTTCTAAGGTGTTCCGTGGAGTTTCAGGTCATTCCGAGAACTTTTGTTTTCTGCACATAAACAACACCATGGCAATTCTCTGAAAACAGCGTCATCCGGTTAGTTCCATTCAAATCATACAAGTTAGAGTCCAAAACAAGGGCAAAAGTGTTTGGAAAAGTAGATACGACGGAGACGATCACAGCGCCCCAAGCCATCCTTTAATCCCGCCGACCTCCAGATCGGGCGCCAGAGTTTCTAGGCCGCAGACGCCTAAGATAAACACTATATGCTGCTTCCCGGCGTAATAGTCGATTAGCGCTGTTACGCTGGGAATGCTTCCGCTAATTGGGAATCAACTGGCCATAACTTGAAATTCAGGGGGGCGACGGACCTCTAGCTAAGGTGAAATAGTATATGAGGAGAAACCTTGTGCATCGCGAGTTACTAGGAACATCTAGTATCAAGAAGAAGCGGTCAACTAGTGTATTCTGTGGGATGAATACCGTGCAAGCAGAGACATAAGATTTGCACGAATAAGGGAATAGGAGTACCTTCTTCGGTTGCCGGTGTGGTCACCTCCACATGTCGTGCCGATCTTCTTGTTTTTACCGGGGAAACCGATGTTCAGGAGGGTGCAGGCTTGGACGAACCCATGGCCATATTGTTGACTGTGTTGCCGTGGCTGTATGTCGGCGGAGGGGAAGCAGATCCGAGGCGGCGAAGGACGGCGTAGCAGGAATAGCTCCGGTGCGGTGGAGGGTGGCGAAGTTGGAGCGGTAGCGGTGAGGCGCAGGACGGCGTGGTTGAACTGGCTCGGGTAAGGACGGCTCGGCCTCGGCTTCAACTACTAGCCGTTGAGGGCGTTGTGGTTGAGGTTGTGGTGGACGACGACGTCGGGGTATCGGCTCCGGCGTGATGGAGGAGGGAGGCGGTTGATGGGTGGGATGGGGTGGCGGACGGAGGACGCCGGGTTTCGTGACTGGTGGAGAGATAGTTTCTGCGCCCACGGAGTACGAATGGGGAATCAGATGGGTGGGAGGGAACCATGTTTCGGTCTGGACGCGCTTGTTTTTGGCTTTTTTGAACAGAAGATGGGACACGCTTGTTTGAAATTTGGGGAAAGTACAAACTTTGCCACCCTCTTAAATTTTGGACCCATCATGGTCGGGGTAGGATGGTAATCCTGTGTCCCAAATAGTGGGCGGGAGCGATGTCGGTCGCATGCATGTGTGCTTAGGCGGCCATTGTGTATGAATGTTTTTTGGAGGCGGTTGCGTGGCGTCTAGATGAAGCTACAAACCTACCCCGGTTTAGACCTTTGGACGTCGGGCCGGTAGGTTTCACAGGTCGGAGTTATTAGAAAAGTAATTTCCTTGTACTACCTAACATTGGTCTCACACGGTTTCAAGTAGTAGAGGCTCTTTTGGCGCTTCGCTTGAAATTTTGAAATACAAGCATTCACGCTTAGAGTACTCTTGAACTATGAGGATTGACCTAAATAGACAACGTTATATTTGACCTTGTATCTTTGAAAACCTCATTAAATTATCCGCTTCTTTTGAATTTTGACACTTGAAAATCCTATAACTACGATTATTTTGGAATGGAGGAGCTAATTTGAATCTATTTTGTACACGACTACATATGCTATTATGTACAAAATCAGAGCAAAGATTGGTACCCCATAGTTTAGGTATGGTTTACAAATGCCATGATATCAAATTCAAATAATTGAATGGACTTCATGTTGAATTCGATTTTTTAAACCACCTTAGGTTGAATTCAAATGTATACTAGTTCATAGGTAGCTATTTATAAATGTCCATTGTGTAACTTTCGATGTATAATGTGCTTTACACACACAACATGAACTATACTCACGCTTATATTCGATTGCTAAATCGATGCATTGTCCGGAGTTCAAAATACTAACTATGTGGATCAATTGTGTCAATAATAACGTAGAAATGCTCAAATTCGATAGAATCTAGATGTCCGATGGATCAATGACCGCTTCCTTACGCTAATTGCAAATATCATGATCCCATCCTAATATTTGGATACAATTTATATCTTTAATCAATGTGTAGAGCAGTCTTTACGTAGTTTCACTCTCCATCGGTGGTCTCTCACACATGCTCACACACTCTCTCCCGAGGTGTCTTTCTCGCACACATTCTCTAGATATAACCTCCTCCTCTCGTAACCATTTACAACTGTTTTCACTAACCTTTATCACAAGCACTCTTCCTCTCGCAAACATACACACACACACAATCCTCATCGACCCTTTCTATATACATGGACCTGCCTACGTGTCTCATGTACGCACATTATCTTTACGCCTGTCTCTCACGCATTATCTCACACCTCTCTTCCTAATCGACGAGTATGATTCTAGCAGAGCATTCTGTAGGATGCCACTTAAAGTTAGGTTGGATGAATTGTAATATCAGAGATAGAGGGGTTACCTTAGTCCGAGAACCTAGGGTTACAAATCCTAGCCGGCTTTGTCAGTGGACACAGAGTTCTTCACAATTATGCTATCTTTGTCTTGTATGACTAGTCATCCATGGGTCTTCCTAAATGTGTCATGGGCCGACCAATGTGGCGCCGGACGGAACCGAACAAAGGGCCTCACCTCGACCCACCGGACCTCACGCGGTGACACACCCTCTACCCCCACGTCTCATTATCTTCTCACACCCACACATACCAACACAAACACCACACACACAGAAAAATTCTCCTGGTGCCTCTATTCCTTCCCCCTTGCATATACACACTCAAGGGAATGGAATCTCTTGTCGTGACGTCATATTCGTCTCTCTCTCTAGACCACCCTCATTTCTCGTGCTATCTCTCCCCCCCCGTCGGCCCCTCTATCCATGCCTCTCTTGAATACGTAATACACACACATACCTCTCTAGGCCCCGCCAAATGCATCAACTACACATTCACACATGTTACGTCACGTACCCCATTGATCTAGAAAGGCCTCTCTTCACGTTTATTTCGCATACAACATTCCTTTTGAATAAAGTGTGGCCAAAAATTATTTTAGAGTTTCTACATATATACAACATTACAAAGTTATATGGAGGAGTACGAATGCTAATTTGCATTGCATTGTGCCCACAATGATATTTATTCCACATCGTGAATTTGTATATTTTTATACTATATAAAAAGTTAGTCATAATAAAGAGAAACGAAGCATCTCTCTCTCCATCGTGATACCCCCTGCACGCCTTTCACGTATGCACACAAAACTATCTCCATGTCCTCTAAAAGTAAGCCCCAGAAAATTCACGCTGTTTCATCTTTCTCTCGCGATATATGAAATGACGATCATTGTCTTTGAAGTGAAAGCACGATACATACATTGGACTTCATAATCCACTCATTACGGTCACCGCTTACGCCTAGTGGTTATTATACACCACGGGATCACCGCATAACTTTGTATTTGCTCATGACATGACTAGTTGACAAGTTGAACGCCCACGTGGCACCTAATCTAGTGTTGAATCACATTATCTCACTAACATCATGCCCACCGTCGACTTGTATCTACTCTACATCTACACTATTATAAAATACATAAAATACACTCTTATAAAAAACAGAGTTGGTGATGATGGTGTGCCTGCCATCCTGCAATATAGGCACGCCCGATTTATATCTCGACGGATAGGAAAGAAACTATGGAAGTTTTGCAAAAGGTACCCACACACCTCTCCACATTTGCAAATAAGGTCTTCCTCATTCATCCTTTTCTCGTAAGATAAACAAGTTATACAAATGCATCTTGATGTCACGTGCAACGACGGGCATCTTGCTAGTAAGAATGAAAACAAACGACAAAAAAATATTTTGACGGTGGTGCGAAGTCATGACCGCGGGCACAGCGGACAAGGTGGCCTTGTATTGGTATGCTGACCCGTCTGTTTTAACACGCATGAGCTGGTGTGGTGATTATACACACACACACACATGCACACGAACTCCATCCACGCAACACTCACACAAACACATGCACCCACGCATGCACGCAACACTCACACTACACACGCAGCCACACACGCACGCAACACTCACACGCACACACGCACGCATGCATGCACACACCAGTACACCACACGACCAACACACACTCTCACGCTCAAGTGCTCAACCTACATGTGCATGCGCAGACATCGTGCCCGATGCATACATACACAACCAGTGATTCCCAAGACACGGGTTGGAGCCTTGTCGCTACTGCGTAAATTTGTGTTTATCTCGACCTTTTCCCTATGCAAACTGACAGGTGGGACCCACAAGGAACATGGTCAATTTAACTAGTCAACATGGCGCCATGCAAACTATTTGGCCGGTCAACAGAGTGCAATCCGATGCTGAACTGTGAGCAAGTGACCGAATAATCACCGCAAAACGTATATAGTGACCGTAGTCAGCTTATTCTGAAGTTCAGTGACCGTACTACGCTTTTCTCTTTGTAGGCCCTCCAAAACTACATCTCTACACGTTCTCGCATGTTACATCTAACAACTATGCAATACAGCACTACTACTACACTCTAACACAATAAATCATATGTGTTTTTAGTTTTACTAGATATCATATTGTTACTTATAATTATTCAGTTTGCATACATTAAAATTGCCTTTGAAATGTATGGCCAAGATTATCTACCGCAAGGGAAAAATCCCGCCCTTTCCTGTTTAATCGGGTTTGTATCGATGGATCGTGCGAAACAACAAAACTATAGTACTATACAATACAAGTGACAGTTCACTGGGCCGTCGTTGTCGTCTACTCCTCCGTTGTAAGAGTGGAGCGCTCGCTTTCATAAATCTTCTAGTCCCTTTCGCCGACATGTGGGACATCAAGCTACCGGGTCCACGTGCCATACAGGAATACAGTGCAGAGCAGCCGGGGTGAAGCACCCCAGTCATGGCGCCGGCGTAGTAATGAGCAATGAGGTGTCAAATCACAAAGCTGCACCTTTCCCGCAGTTAAGTTGGAGGGACGAAGTAATAATGCTAAAAAGAAGTTGAGGGACGGCAACCATCATTTCACTCGCTGCTGAATCCGCTTCTCCTCATCTTCTTCAACTTAACCACGTGTTGCTTCTGCGGTTGTTCTGCCTCATGTGGGACGCAGATCAGCTTGGTCGCTTCTCCCTCATCTTCTTCAACTTAACAATGTGTTGCTTCTGCCGTTGTTCTACCTCATGTGGGACGCGGATCAGCTTGGTAAAGCACTAACACGTGGGACCGCATGTTAGCAAACCGCCAGGACAACGTCCTCCGAAAATAAGAAACCTCCCCCGCCATCCGCGCGGCAAAATCACCTCCTTTTTACTAATCTTTGATTCTATAATTTTTTAGGTCAATATAATTGATATTTGTATAGATAGCACACAGGAGAAAAACCAAGTGGTACGGTTAAGGGCATCCACAATGTGTAGCCAAATGTGAAAATAGCTTTTGGCATCGTGGGAACCATTGTGGACGGCGTTGCCAAAGCCAAAAGATGGAACCAAGCTCCCTCGATTGATTGATTGAAGGAATAGAAAATGCAACGCCTCTCCTCTTTCTCCCATGCTTGGACGCATGTAGGAGTAGTATAGTATAGAGCATGTAGTCTACTCCCTGTCCCTTCTATCACAAATCACAAAGCGTTGAGGCGCCAAATCACAAAGCACCTGACGAAGCAACTATCATTTCACTCTTCGCTGACTCGCTTCTCCATCATCTTCTTCGAGAAACCATTCACCGCACTAGTACTCCTAGTAGTAGTACTAGTAAAGGACTTCCGGATGCAAATAAGGTGGTTGTCTCGGCTTGCAAAGCGGCATGTAGCGACCGACCTCGACGGTCAAGCCTCGTGTTATCGTGCCATCCTCGATCAAGATGTCGGCACACAAGACATCAATGTATATATCAAAGTGCAATCACATGTATAAATAACGAAATGATATATACCTTATAATACTCAGCGGAAACAATCAAACGGGTGTGGAGTCCCATCAACGCCATCGGCAGGTTGAGTGTAGACCGTAACCTCAGATCGTAACTCTTACTGTCGAGTAAATATCTGCAACATGATACGTTGCAGCCGTGTAGGTCAGACATTGAATGTACCGCAAGATCACAATAAGAGAAAACAGATGACAAACTATTCTATATGCAGATGGCTTTGTGGCTCAGATTCGAGTTTTTTTTTGCGTAAAAGCTGGTTTTATTTTCCCTACATCAAAGGGATAAAAGAAGTCTGTACTATGGAGTTTTCGATCATGACATGGTTCCGCCAACCGATGTCTCATAGCCCAAAATCATCATAAGTTGCCCACAATTGTTATCAATCCGTGTTGAGAGTTCCGAGATAGATCCAAGTCCAGATGCTCAAATTGTCCGTAATCGGGACACGGCTAATCGATTAGGTTATAACCCTCTGCAGAGGTTTGTACACTTTACCCGCAAGATTCGATCCTCTCTTTACGCTCTCGCACTTCAGAGTGTTTGAGAACAAGATGACCAAACATGCTCTTCCAAAGAGTTCCTCCGACCACCGTCCTGTACTCAACCCATCCTACCGTAGTTCTACATCTGCTAGTACCGCCCCAGCCAGAGTCACAACTAAGGTCAACCAAGCCAGAGCCCATAATGACTTGCGGTTGCATGTAAGCTTCCGGCGTGAAGTATTCTTCCGCCTCTTTGAGTCTGGGTGAAGCTTTCCGCAAGATGTCATGGCGCTTCTCCATGCATCCCGCCAACCACTGGTTTCTCCAGGTGCCCACAACCGCCTTCACCCAAAGAGTGTGTATTGAATTCTGTCTTGAGTCTTGAAGTCTTGAGGCCTTGAAGATGCAGTCCTTGCAGCTTTCCATCATGGAGTTGTCGCCATTGACGAGAACCTCCATTCTCACACCACTCCCGAGCACTCATACCAACCCCGCCTACTATAGCGTAGCATAAAATAAATAACGCCCGGGTTTGGTAACAGGTGATGGGTTCCTACCTCATGCATACTACTCAACTACAAGGATTCAATAACACTATCGAGGGGTGGTTGCAAAGGTGCCACTAAATGCAATAAAACATAGGTAAGAAGGCATGGTCAAAGTGAACTTGCTCGGTGATGTTGACGAAGAAGAATTATCGCTCTCATGAAATAACTTGATAGACTACTCGTCACTCTCTGATGAAATCTATATAACAAACATATCATTCACATAAGCACTCACACTAACAATCAAAACAAAAGAGAGAGCTTAATAGGAATCAAGGAACTTCAAATAAAACTAGGAGTCTTCTTCTACAACATTCACAAAAATAGTTTTGTCTAACGGAAAATAAAACACTAAAATAACACAGAATAAAATATAAATTTAGTTAAGACAAAAAATAAAGTAATTTTTTCATAAAGCTATTTTGAAAGTATTTTCAATTGGGAGTTAAAACAGTAGAGAATCCATTACAAGTTATTAGCTAACTTGAATTGATTTCACGATAACAAAATAAAAATAAATATAAAAAAACTTGTTGAACACCTACTGTTTAACTAATAGAAACCAAACATAAACTTTCTGAAATATAAAATAAAATAATTTAAAAACAACTATAGAAAAGAAGTAGCTATAATTCAATAGAACTAAAACAGAATTTGTTTTACATGAAACAATAAGCTAAAATACTCAAACAATTTTGAAGTTTTTACCACTGGTAAATATGATCACTAGTGATCAGTAGAAAAAGAATCAAATAAAAATCTATTTTAAACTCCCGAATAAGCAAAACAAGCTTTAATTCAAATCTGATCTAACTCAATTTTTATAAATCCAAACATAGACAAATTATATATTTTTGAAACTACAAGAAAATTGTGATCTAACGCAAAAAGAATCAGCATCATTGGACTTCTAGATCAAAAGTTATAAGCTAAACAAGAACGGAACTAAATCTGTTACGGAAATAAATCTGAAAACGAAAACGGAGTTACCTGACGTGAGGCAGAGATGGCAGGAAGGAGACGGCGATGTGGGGGCTGCTCAAGCGAGGGGGGCGAGGTCGCCAAGCGAGGGTGGGGTGGCGGAGGAGGGGTCGGCGCTTGGGAGGTTCCAGGAGAGCTCCCGTGAGCGTTCTAGGCAGGAAAAGGAGGACGGTGGCGAGAAGGCTACGGGCAGGAGGGGCGTGGTGATGGGAAAATGGAACGAGGAGAGGGAGGGGTTTTATAGGCGGTCTCGGGAGGCGCTGGGATGGAAAGACGAGGGAGATCGAAGGTGGAGTTTCCTGTCTCCATGGATATGGAAAGCTTCAGAACGTGAGAGGAAACAGAGGAAGGAGATGATCTCTTGTTGGGCTAGAATAGGAAAGTGCTTAATGGGCCAGGTTTTTCCTAATAAAACGATTCCATTCCTATTTTTAAAATTAGGAAACTAAAACAATAAAAAGGAAATCAAATCAATTCGAATAAAGAGTTTTTATATACTAAAATTATCAGAAAAATAAAATGTAGATGATGAGCATTATTCCACGGCCAAAATAAAAACTTAAAAAATGTTTTCAGAAAATCCCTAAAGGCTTTATTTCTTTTTGCAAATAATTTTAAATAAAAACTTTGGTTTTTTTCTTGGCTCAAATATTTTCAAAAATGCCCGGTCATTTTCCTCCGCTTTTTCTTGCTTGCAAGAATTTATTTTCGGGTATTTCTCGGAAAAAAAATAGAGAAACAAGTGCAAATATTTGAAAGAATTAAATTGCAAAACTCCGCTCAAATTCTTTATAGTTGAAGAAGTCATGTCATCTTCTCTCATTGATTTTAATAGGATGAATTTGAATTTACCGGAGAAGGGAAAGTCATTTTATTCCTCTCATTCAAAAGTTTTTGAAAAGGTTCAAATTTCACTCAAGTTTAATTCACTCAAGCAAACAAACAAACAATTCAATTAATTATATTAACATTCCAAAATTTGGGATGTTACAAACCTACCACACTTAAAATGAATCTCGCCCTCGAGATTCAAGAGGCTAGCAAGAAAAGGTTAGGGTTGGGGTCTTCTAGCAAATGTCTTGGTCGAAGGTCGGGGTGCTACCACACTTAAAAACAAGGTCATGGTTCCAATAAACTCAGATATTTCCTCCGGAGGGCTGACAATGTATGTCTCTTCACATATCTTACAATAGCTCCTTCATTAAAGCTCTTCCGTCGAAGCATAGAGTTTTCCTCAAAAGCTTGGGTCGGTTCGTCAAAGTTGAAGTTCGTCCGAGACCGGATCTTCTTAGCTGATGGGTCTGTGTCCATTCTAAACAACTATCAAACACTCATGGTGGTCTACAATTTATGGTTTTCTCCTGCAGAAAACGGGTCTGGTTGAACCTCACAAGATAACCTACGCTTGGCAACGTTTGCACTGTAATGGGGTTCCATCGTCCTACCATTTTATGGTTTTATGGCTTATCGCGTCGACACTCTTCTAAGTTTTTCAAGGCTCTCTGATTTTCCATCAACATATGATAGTTCATGATAGAAGTCTCCGGTATGGGGCCAATCCATCCTGCATTTGAATCATTACCACATACGTAAATATCGAATCACGATTCTAACACTTGGGCATACTCACAAGCATTGCAGAATTTCTCTTGTTCTCGAACTGGGTTCGAGTAATTCCATGGTTTCGCAAGCCAAACAAAACATCTACCGTTGCTTCACCACTCTTAGGTTTTTATGTAACCTCCTACGTAAACGTAGGCTGATTGGATCACGATTCTTCCAAATTTATTCCTTTATCAAGGTTACAACGGTTCCTTCTCAAAATCCTCGGGCACGTGGGTTATGGCCCACTTCAACACTAGTGCAGCTTTAACTCATCCTTGAGTAACTCTCATGTTACACCTCCTTTAAATCCAATAGTACTGCTTTCTTCATACCATCATATCAAAAGCAAAACTCCAACTTATTTTGTCCAGCTTCCTTCTATGGACCGTCATGAATAACACATTTCTTTCTTCATTGATCCTGTGGCTTTATAGAGTACTATGATCAAAAGAATGCACAAGTTTATCCATATAATCTCATTATTCTCATACCAATCTTTCATTACATCCTTAACCATTTTCGTAAATCCAAATTTCAAAAGGTACATTGTTACAAATGCTGCCACCCACATGATTTGGTATGGTCAGGCATTACTTCCAACTTTATTCATTTTTTTCTCCTCGAGAATTCTTCAGTCCCACTGGGAGTGTGCGACATGAGCCTTGAAATCTTCAATCTTCTGTTTCATCGTGGTGGCCTTGAGCTTCATCACCATCATCTCTGCAGGCACTTCGCTTAGGTATTCCCGAGTATAACGGAGTCTTGCTTCAAGTATTTTTCCGATCCGCGATGGCTTCCATGGCTGCTTCACTTAACAGCGTCGAAGAAAGTTGCTTGTGGCACACGTGAGATGAAAAAGTAATGCCCCATCCTCTTTGGGCAAATTCCTTTCAAACGGTGGAGGTGTACTCCACATACCAAAGTTCCACTCCTTTTGCATGAAGGGTAGCCTTTGTAGACTGCATCTCCTTCAAGGTGAATATGCTTCATCATGTCCTTCAAGATCTTCGGTAATCATGATCACTTGTCGTGGTCATGATCGCTTCAGGCCCTTAAGGAAAGACTCATAAAGGGTTGTCATCTGTATGTGTAGGATAAGAGGGTGCTCAGAACAAGGAATGTATCTCCATGGGGAAATTGCAATTGTCTCCAGAAAAGTTTGGTGTTCAGTTGTCCATGGGTTCAAGATTTCGGGTTTTGGTTGAGATAGAAAGAGAAAGCAATTACCCACTCATCAACAAAATTATCGCTTGTAATGGGCCGTTCTACTATGGTTTCGCTTTCTAAGTCCTCATTTCTTCAGTCTTCAATGCTCGGAGTTTCCAACTCGATGCTGTTCCCATATGAAGGCCTTCTACCATTCTTCCGTAATTTACGCCCCTCATGGTTGAAATAAATACAAACCTACGAATATCGCATCTATCCAACCATTCAATAAACACACAAAAAATAATAGCAACCAAGCATTCATTTATTCAATCAATACTACAGTATCGCCACCCACATAATTTGGTATGGTCAGATACTTAAATTGAGATGGTGTTCATCTTTATTTCTCTCATGGTGGGATACTACTAAGCTAATTTATTAGGAACTTGGTCATTGTCCTCACTGGGGCTTCTTCTGTGTGGACTTGATCTCCTCCAGTTCTTCCGCTAGATTTTCCCTGTCGACGCGGAGTTTCTTGTGACAACCCTGTATGTCCTGAAGTTATTCCTTGAGCTTCTGGATTTCAACGTCCTTGGCATGAGACATGGTCCTGCTGCTTTTTAGTTCCTGACGCATTCTTGAGATCTCGAGGTTCTCCTCCTCCAGCTTGTTCACCTTTAGTCTCTGAGTCTTGACCTCTTCTCGTAGTGCTTCATTGTCGAACAGGGCTTCCAGGAGGTCCATCTGAAGATTCTTGACGATTGTTCCAGATCCTGATTGTACACTAATAGTGGGGAGAGCTTCATCTTTTGCGCTCACAAGGCAATAGTTGCTCCATCGACTTCGCCATCCAACCCTTCCAAAGAAGTGTGAGTCTAGTGCAGCACGATGATGATAGCATAAACGTGCAATAGCATCATGGACGGCAGTGTTGATGCCCATATCACACCACCATTTATAGTTCCGAAGTTGATGTCTGCAGTCTTGGGGCTTTTTTCGCCCAAAAACTTGGGTCTTGACTCCCACGATCTGGACGCCCTCTTAGTTGCCTTGATCTCGTGTATCGGTAACTTCAGCAGCCCGACTAGCTCCACAAGGAAGGGCCCCAAGAACCTTCTCGTAGTGTTCTCTTTTGTTCGTAATGTAGCTCTCCATCTATAGTTTGGAATAAGGAAGGTTCAAGAAAAGGAATCACGTGTTATGAGAGTAGCACAAAACAAAGGTCATTCCTATTGGGGTCTTCATATTAATAAGTCATTTTCTAGGGTCACGTTCTACAGCCAACATGTGCTCGATACCATTTCAGAGCGACCCGACCTCGAGACGGTCAAGCCTTCGTGTTATGTGCCATCCTCGGATCAAGATGTCGCACACACAAAGACATCAATGTATATATCAAAGTGCAATCACATGTATAAATAACGAAAATGATATATACCTCATAATACTCAGCGGAAACAATCAAACGGGTGTGGAGTCCCATCAACGCCATCGGCAGGTTGAGTGTAGACCGTAACCTCAGATCGTAACTCTTACTCGTCGAGTAAATATCTGCAACATGATACGTTGCAGCCGTGTAGGTCAAGACATTGAATGTACCGCAAGATCACAATAAGAGAAAACAGATGATAAACTATTCTATATGCAGTATGGCTTTGTGGCTCAGATCTGAGTTTTGTTTTATGTAAAAGCTGGTTTTATTTTCCTACATCAAAGGGATAAAAGAAGTCTGTACTATGGAGTTTTCGATCATGACATGGTTCCGCCAACCGATGTCTCATAGCCCAAAATCATCATAAGTTGCCCACAATTAAGTTATCAATCCGTGTTAAGAGTTCCAGATAGATCCAAGTCCAGATGCTCAAATTGTCCGTGAATCGGGACACGGCTAATCGATTAGGTTATAACCTCTCGCAGAGGTTTGTACACTTTACCCGCAAGATTCGATCCTCTCTTTACGCTCGCACTTCAGAGTGTTTGAGAACAAGATGACCAAACATGGTCTTCCAAAGAGTTCCTCCGACCACCGTCTGTACTCAACCCATCCTACCGTAGTTCTACATCCGCTAGTACCGCCCCAGCCAGAGTCACAACTAAGGTCAACCAAGCCAGAGCCCATAATGACTTGCGGTTGCACGTAAGCTTCCGGCGTGAAGTATTCTTCCGCCTCTTTGAGTCTGGGTGAAGCTTTCCGCAAGATGTCATGGCGCTTCTCCATGCATCCCGCCAACCACTGGTTTCTCCAGGTGCCCACAACCGCCCTTCACCCAAAGAGTGTGTATTGAATTCTGTCTTGAGTCTTGAAGTCTTGAGGCCTTGAAGATGCAGTCCTTGCAGCTTTCCATCATGGAGTTGTCGTCATTGACGTAGAACCTCCATTCTCACACCACTCCCGAGCACTCATACCAACCCCGTCTACTATAGCGTAGCATAAAAATAAATAACGTCCCGGGTTTGGTAACAGGGTGATGGGTTCCTACCTCATGCATACTACTCAACTACAAGGATTCAATAACACTACTGAGGGGTGGTTGCAAAGGTGCCACTAAATGCAATAAAACATAGGTAAGAAGGCATGGTCAAAGTGAACTTGCCTGGTGATGTTGACGAAGAAGAATTATCGTTCTCAAGAAATAACTTGATAGACTACTCGTCACTCTCTGATGAAATCTATATAACAAACATATCATTCACATAAGCACTCACACTAACAATCAAAACAAAAGAGAGAGCTTAATAAGAATCCAAGGAACTTCAAATAAAACTAGGGAGTCTTCTTCACAACATTCACAAAAATAGTTTTGTCTAACGGAAAATAAAACACTAAAATAACAGAGAATAAAATATAAATTTAGTTAAGACAAAAAATAAAGTAATTTTTTCATAAAGCTATTTTGAAAGTATTTTCAATTGGGAGTTAAAACAGTAGAGAATCCATTACAAGTTATTAGCAAACTTGAATTGATTTCACGATAACAAAATAAAAATAAATATAAAAAAACTTGTTGAACACCTACTGTTTAACTAATAGAAACGAAACATAAACTTTCTGAAATATAAAATAAAATAATTTAAAACAACTATAGAAAAGAAGTCGCTATAATTCAATAGAACTAAAACAGAATTTGTTTTACATGAAACAATAAGCTAAAATACTCAAACAATTTTGAAGTTTTTACCACTGGTAAATATGATCACTAGTGATCAGTAGAAAAAGAATCAAATAAAAATCTATTTTAAACTCTCGGAATAAGCAAAACAAGCCTTAATTCAAATCTGATCTAACTCAATTTTTATAAATCCAAACATAGACAAATTATATATTTTTGGAAACTACAAGAAAATTGTGATCTAACTCAAAAAGAATCAGCATCATTGGACTTCTAGATCAAAAGTTATAAGCTAAACAAGAACGGAACTAAATCTGTTACGGAAATAAATCTGAAAACGAAAACGGAGTTACCTGTACGTGAGGCAGAGATGGCAGGAAGGAGACGGCGATGTGGGGGGCTGCTCCGGCGAGGGGGGCGAGGTCGCCGGCGAGGGTGGGGTGGCGGAGGAGGGGTCGACGCTGGGGAGGTTCCAGGAGAGCTCTGGTGAGCGCTTTAGGCAGGAAAAGGAGGAGGGTGGCGAGAAGGCTACGGGCAGGAGGGGGTGGTGATGGGAAAATGGAACGAGGAGAGGGAGGGGTTTTATAGGCGGTCTCGGAGGCGCTGGGATGGAAAGACGAGGGAGATCGGGAAGGTGGAGTTTCCTGCTCCATGGATATGGAAAGCTTCAGAACGTGAGAGGAAACAGAGGAAGGAGATGATCTCTTGTTGGGCTAGAATAGGAAAGTGCTTAATGGGCCAGGTTTTTCCTAATAAAAACGATTCCATTCCTATTTTTAAAATTAGGAAACTAAAACAATAAAAAGGGAAATCAAATCAATTCGGAATAAAGAGTTTTTATATACTAAAATTATCAGAAAAATAAAATGTAGATGATGAGCATTATTCCACGGCCAAAATAAAAACTTAAAAAATGTTTTCAGAAAATCCCTAAATGCTTTATTTCTTTTTGCAAATAATTTTAAATAAAAACTTTGGTTTTTTTTCTTGGCTCAAATATTTTCAAAAATGCCCCTGATTTTGGAGGGTCATTTTCCTCCGCTCTTTCTTGCTTGCAAGAATTTATTTTTCGGGGTATTTCTCGGGAAAAAAAAATAGAGAAACAAGTGCAAATATTTGAAAGAATTAAATTGCAAAACTCCGTTCAAATTCTTTATAGTTGAAGAAGTCATGTCATCTTCTCTCATTGATTTTAATAGGATGAATTTGAATTTACCGGAGAAGGGGAAAGTCATTTTATTCCCTCTCATTCAAAAGTTTTTGAAAAGGTTCAAATTTCACTCAAGTTTAATTCACTCAAGCAAACAAACAAACAATTCAATTAATTATATTAACATTCCAAAATTTGGGATGTTACACGGCACTTGCAAACGACTTACTGTGGTCTCCCTCAATGGTGTTCTCCGTCGAACGCACTTCGCCAAACCACAAAAAAAGTCATCGATGTCACCGCAATGGGCAAGGAATTCAAATATAGTTACTACCTCCATTTTTTTGTACACAAGGCCAATATATCAAAATTACAATTTGCAAAGGGCCACTAACACTAATCGAGGCAAAATTGATGGGGTTAGCAACCAAGGACATTAATATCCCCTGCATGCATGCGGAAGTGAGAAGGTTCGTTTGCATGGCGCTGCATTAATCAAGCGATGAGGAGTGAGATGGTTAGCTCTTTGGTCTTTCAAGAAAAAAAATACGCATTAATTGATACATGAAACGAGGATTTGTATCGAAGGAAAACCCCGCCTTTCTTTTTTAACACTAGTACTCCTAGTACGTACTACATCCGTCCTGGTTTATATGTCCCTTTTATAGTTTGTGCCAAATTTTGACTAAAGATTTAACTAACGAAATGTTAATGCATGTCAAGAAAAATTATCTCATTGGATTCGTATTTGAACATAGTTTTGAAAAATATAATGTTTGGTGACATGCGTGAACATTTTCTTAGTTTAATCTATGGGCAAAATTTGGCACGAAATACAATGGGGACCAATAAACCCAAACAGAGGTAGTACGTACTTATCCTGTTTGGGTCTAGGCCTTGCATTGCCAAACTTCGCCACACATTTTTGCCAAGCTTGCCTAAAGTTTTCAAAATGAGAAGGAGGTACACTTGCGCACGGCTATCGCGGTCGCACCGCACCCTCACACGGTCGCTCCTGCACGCCGTGGTCGCACCGCACCCTCACACTTCGCTCCTGCACGCCGCAAACCCAACCAAGGGAACGCACCCTCATCGACACGTCTGTCGCATGTGAACAAACCAAACTCAGCCATCCTATCGCTGACACATAATTTTCGTTCATAGAGTATGTTTATCCAACCGGAGTATCCGTACGGTCCGTGCGGTGGTCTGTTGGGGAAGAAGAAGAGGTGAGGAAGAAGGAAAGAAGGGTTAGGAGACGTAGGATATTCATCCAACCGCCTGAAATGGTAGACTCAGGCGACTTGCATAACAAATAGTATATTTTACACAGCAAAAGATCCATAATAATAAAACAACAACATAAAGAAAAACTATCACTGCTCACGGAAAGAGACGGCCTCGCTGTCTTTGGCTGCCGGCGCGAACCAGCCGTCGCTGCCGACGTGTGTCTCCGCACCGTGGTTGTCCTCGGCCTCCAGCTACTGCTCAAGCAGAGCGTCGGGCGCTCTGCACGGACGAGAGCACAACCCGTTCAAGTCGAGGACGCCCGGCTCCGCTGCAGGAGGGCCTCGATGGCAGCGGCATCCGCGCTCGCGCTGCCGATTCAACCTCTCGCCGCCTGGTTCAAGTCCAGACTTCCGTTCCGCTGCAGAGGCGCTGATGAGAACGGCATTCGCGCGCTCCGCCGAAGTCGAGCCTCTGCCGCCCGGTTCAAGTCCAGACTTCCGTTCCGCCCGCAGAGGGCGCTGGCGAGAGCGGCATCCGCGCCCTCTGCGTCGAGTCGAGCCTCTGCCGCTCTGTTCATGTCCAGGACGTCCGGTTTCGCCTGCAGAAGGGCCTTGATGGCAGCGGCATCCGCGTTCTCCGCCTCAAGTTGAGCCTCCGCCGCCCGGTTCACATCCATGACATCCGGTTCCGCCTGCAGGAGAGCCTCGATGGCAGCGGCATGCGCGCGCTCCGTGTCGAGTTGACCCTCTGCCTCTCGGTCCTCCTTTAGTATCGCCATGTTGAACCGCTGGTCCGCCTGCACCATGGGGGACTCGGACGCTGGCACGAAGTCGACGTCCATCGTCTCATACCCATCGGGGGCCTTCTGCGCCGCGACCTCCGCAGTGAACATTGGATCGACTTCCTCCTCCTTGTAGCTTGGCTCTCGAGAACTCGGGATTGGCCCGCCGCAGCGAGCTTGGGAACGGAGGTCTCAGGCGCCGACCGCCGCCGCTATTTCTGCGCGGCGCCCAGCGTCGAGATCTTGTAGTAAGTGATCTTGCGGCGCACCATGGCTTTCCGGCGAACTAGGGGCGCTTGATGTGGGCTAGGGATCGAAAGGTGGGGAATGGGCTGAGATTTGGTGTGGTTTTAGGGCAGTGGCTGGCGAGGCCGAGCATCGAAGGTTCGGTGTGAATAGTGGTTCCGTGACGACCGGTCAATCGGTTTTGACTGTACATCGCTCTTGTCGCGTTCACGTTGCAGCCCGCACGCTGGACCTCCACGTTGCTCACCGAATGGAACGCGCTTTGTCTTGCGCTTTTAGCCGCTTGGGACCGCAGCTTGAGAGCAAACCGACGTCCCTCCCTCCCCGCCCACGCCATTTATTATACCACTACTCCCTCCGCTTTATGCGGAGTAAATAAAAACAGAGGGAGTATACTACGGATGAGGATCCCCTGACGTGGCCGAACCCATTGAGTAACTGACATGCGGGGCCTAGCAAGCATGGGGTCCGCCTGTAAGTGACCGAAAGGGAGGGTAAGGCAGGGATACCTACGTCAGAGGATCCACTTCCACTATACTCTGACCAAATGTTAGAGTAATAATATATGACATGCAAGTTACACAAATGTTAGAGTAATAATATATGACATGCAACTTACACAAATCATACAGGGTCTAATGCGTTTTTTGAGGCTAACTTTGACCAAATGTTAGAGTAATAATATATGACATGCAACTTACACAAAGCATATGGTCAATTTCGTATGTGAAAGGAGTTTCCAATGATATAATTTTCACATTATACATCTCATGTACTCCCTCCGTCTAGGTGTGTAAGTCATCTTACGAAAACCAAATAATCCCAAAACACGAGGCGCGGTGCATTAACTTCTACCTCGCTTCTTGTTTCTTGACATATGAACCAATAAGAGATGAGGTGTGCATGCTTTAATGACCTCGAGACTATCAAACATGACATGCAAAGGGTTATTTCATTGCATGCAATACTATTAATTAGCAAATAAACATTAATGTCTCTCGCTTTCCCTCCTCCTTGGTCACGGTGCACAACCTAAGATGACTTACTCACCTATGTGAAAGGAGTACTATTAATCTTGTCAATAGTCAAATTGGAAACCATCTCGAGTACAAATCTAGGAGTACGTACAAATCTAACAATATTGATTGGGCGTTGTTGAATGTTGATACCTTTTTTATCATAGTAGAGATACTTTGACTACACATAAAACTTATATGTAAGGTAGAAAGGATAGGAGGGAGTATATTGTACGCTCAAAACGAAACGAACTTTGAATACCCTTTATATATGATTTATGGATGCTATGATCGCCGGTTCAAAATTTTGAATCCGCCTTAGGTATCACGTGCCCCACTGCTCCCTCTCGATTTCATCTCGGGGCCGGAGATCTATTGAAAGAGGACTAGGTGGGTACATGCAAATGATACTCAAGAATGTTCAAATGAGGCATGCGGGAGGATGGACTCGATCGAGGGCGACATGATCGATGGAGAAGAGGGTTGGAGAGGAATGAGAAATAAGCAAACGCCACATGATTACACTTGAACGGCTCAAATAAACAATAAGTTGTCTCGCTTGGCCTACATAGTGAAAGGCCTAATGCGCAACGCGGAGCACTGACGCTCGAATACGGTCGGGAAAACAGGGAAACCGGCATGTGGGGCACACCCGTCGGGACGACGTAGCGCAGACTAGTCCAATGGAGGAGCTGGCCCACGACCTCCTCGCCACCGACAACCGTTCATGTGGGTCTTTGGGGCCAACAACGGGGCGCAACTCCATCACCGCCTCTGGACACGGCGACCGCGGTGAGCGACACGCTCATATCGTCGATAGGCACGGTCAGTTTCAGTGTGCCGAGGGTGGCGTTTGTGCTGTGGCACGACCAACGGTATGTTTCGTTTGTGCCAAAGGTTGCCCCATCAAAGCATTGGGTAGCCAAAATTTTGGTTGAGGTATTGGTTGCCCATGATTTGGCCGACATTGGAAAGAAAAATGAACTAGAGTTGGCTAGAGTTCATTGGCATGCCAAAGAAATGGCAACCATCCAAACAAAGACCAATCTTTGGGTCATGACCAAAATTTTGGTAAGGTGCACTTTGGCCACAATCCAAACACACCCCAACACCCGGCTCGTCGCGGATGCACGGGGTGCCGCGACGCGTCCGCGGAGTGGTGTAGCGCGGCCAACTGCATCCTCTCGACCGAGACCATGCCGGTCGTCTTGCTTTTTCAATGACATGCGGGATCGATTTGAGCAAAGGGCATCTCCAACGCTGCCACGACCGCAGCTGACTACCCGACACACCAAAGCCTCGCCCTCGCGCCCGTCGCGCGTGCGCGCTCCCCAGCCGGCGCCAGCTGCCCGCATTCATGCCGTCCGCTCAGATGTCGTCGTTAAGAGGCTCGGTGCCCGAGGAACCAACTCCGTGACTTAATGACGCACCGGACGCTTGGCCTCACCGAATGTGCTACTAAAGCGGCAACGCCCAGCTAACCTCCACACCATAGCGCATCGCCCTCCTACCGACACCACATGCGCCATGACCGCAAGTGCGAACGCTCTGCGGAGAGCTTGTCTTCGGGATGAAGCTCGAGGTCGCCGCCCTCGCCAAGTCGCCTCGTGACGCAATAGCGGCGTAGCGACGCGGACGCGACCGACAAGCGGTGGCCACGCTGGCGCCAACGACGGAGCACCGCCAGCCATGCGCCCTACTTGCCACCGCCCAACGTCCGCACCGCCGAGGTCGGGACTCCTCCGAGGATGAGTAGGGCATGGAGGCGGCAGGCATGGTGTGCCAACCGGCGGTCCGTATCCGTGTTCTACTCTTCCTCGCCGGAGACCGCACCTTCACTTCACGGGTCTTGAACCCTGCCCCCGTACATAGAGATCGCAGATGGAGGACGTCGGTCGCCGCCGTAGAATAGGTTTAGGGTCGGGTTTATTTTATTTTTCTGTCTTATAAAAGTTCGAAATGTAATGAAAATCTGCCGTGTTTGCATTAATCTCGGCCGGTGTATATGAACTTTCACAATAATATACATATTGTAGGAGTACTAGTGCACGGAAGATCAAGATCTTGTGGGAGAAAAGGATGAACGAGGGAAAACCTTATCTGCAAATGTGGAGAGGAGTGAGGGTAAATTGTCATAGTTTCCTTCCTATCCGTTAGATATAGATCGGATGGCCTATATTGCAGGATGACAGGCACACCATCATCACCAACTCTACTTTTTATTGAACCGAGACAAATCTAAAAACCCCAACTAAGCCAACCTCCCAGCATATCACGCGGGAAAAGACCCGTCCGCGCCGTTTTAGTCGAGATTACCGGATTACTAGTAGTAGTATCGATGGATCGCGCGAAGCAACATTGTTTTTGAGGGGGCCAAGCACCTAGTTTAAAAGGAAAAAAGGCGATACACTCACAGCACTCCTGTCGCGGTCGCATTGCACCCCACACACGTTCCGCCCTGCACATGGCTCACGCAAACGGAACGCGCTTCGGCTTGCCTCTTCACTGACACGTGGGACTGCACTTGGAGAAACCGACCATGCGCCAAACTCCCCCGCCCACCGTGCGAAAATCCTCCCCCCCCCACAAAAATTCTCCCCAAATTCGATTCAACCGCCCTTCAGCCAAATATTCCCCAAACCCCCCCATCCCGCCTCCACTCCATTCGCTCCGCCAAAGCCGCCCTCCCCGCCGCGCCGATACGTCGGCGCCGCGGTTCGTCGAGGGGACGCACGATGATCCTCTCGCTCCCACAGTACGCTCTCATAGACTGCCGTCCTCTAGCCGCGCCGCCACCTCTGGCTACGTTCTTGTGGAGGCGCACGGCGGTCAGCGCCGCCACCGGTGGTGACGTTCGTGTGAAGACGCACGGCGGTCAGCTTCTCCCACGGTACGTGCATTCTAGACTAAGGCCCCGTTCATGTCGGTGTAGCGCTGAATGTTAGCTGATAGACGCTGTTAATCTTACTATTTGCCGAAGTAGTTTACTGTCAATATGCTCTGCTTAAGAAGCTTCCTTGCCCTGTTCTGCACCCAATCTACTTAGCTAAGATGGCATGCCAAGGCCGATTAGTTGCTAAAATATCCTGCCATATATTTATTGTGACGTAGATTGCCATGGTCTAGTAGCCAATCTGTTAGGTGAAATAGCTCTACACTGTTTTATACTCAATCTTTGTTGCTGCGATGGCCTTCGATAGCTCGATGTGTGTGTGCTCGGGCTCATTGACTGCTGAAACAGCCTGCCATAATTTAGCACTCAAATATGTTTGCTGAATTAGCTTTACATATATTTCGTTACTTAGATCTGCTCGTCCAAATATCTTGCCATAGCTTTAGACATCGACCTAGGTATTTTTTCTCGACTTCATAAAAAGCATATATGTTTTTCCTGTAATATCTAGTAGAAGAACTAATTTGTATGTCTAATAGATGGACAGGACTTGGATAACTTCTGCTCGAAGATTCTCCGCTGCATATGTCGAGGGGGTTGAAAACTTCATGAACTTTATCAGAGCTGAGTACGGTGGTCCGAAATCAGATGTGCTTTGCCCGTGTAGCAGTTGTATGAATTCAGTTACAAGACCCGAGTCAACTGTGCAAAATCATCTACACTTGTATGGGATGTCGGTCACATATACTAGGTGGTTCATCATGGTGAAGCTGTGAACATCAATGTTATTGACTACGTGGAATCAGCAGATCCCCATCTTGATCTGCCTGATGCTCAGGTGGAAGAGGAGGAGGAGGTGGTGGTGGTGGAGCCAGTGAGTTTGACCAACATTGAAACAATGCTACGAAATGCTCGTGCATTCCGTGAACTTTCACCTGCAGAAGAAAAACGGTGGGCCCGCATGTTGGAACAATGCAACGTTGCTGTCACCCCAGGAAATAAGCTGTCAAGATTCTCAGCTATGGTCACCTTTCTTCGTGAAGACATCTGAGCGGATGACCAACAAATCATTCGATGCGATGTTGGCTGCTTTCCGCAAATCTTTCCCAGATGCGTCTGAGCTGCCACACACCTACAATAAAATGAAGAATTTCCTTCGTGTAGTTGGAATTGGATATGATATGATCCATGTTTGTAAGAATAATTGTGTTCTGTTCCGGAAGGATTATGCCAACTTAAGTGAATGCCCGAAATGCAAATCATCAAGATGGAAAGATGGCGATGCTGTGAAGAGGGTTCCTCATAATGTTCTGAGACATTTTCCAATTACACCAAGATTGCAGAGGTTGTTTCATGATGCTGAAACAAGAGAGGATGTACTATGGCATTCTAGGAACCAGGAGTACAGAGATCAGAATGTAATGAGCCATCCATCTCATGGTAGTGAGTGGAAAAGCTTCAATGATAAACACAAAGAGTTTGCTGCTGACCCGAGAAACATTAGACTTGGCTTAGCTTCGGATGGATTTAACCCATTTGGCCACCAGAGCGCCACATATAGCATGTGGCCAGTGCTTGTTATCCCTTACAACATGCCTCCAAATGTCTGCACCAAAGAATCAAACTACATGATGGCCTTGCTCATCCCAGGTCCAAAAAGTCCTGGAAAGGATTTTGATTTGTTCATGGAGCCTCTTGTGGAGGAACTTCAACAGCTATGGAAGGGTGTTCTCACTCGAGACCTATATAGCAGCCCACCAGCTGATTTCTTTCTGCGTCTTGTTGTAATTTGGTGCATCCATGATTATCCGCTTTGGGCACTATGTCGTATGAACGACACATGGTTACAATGCATGTGTTCGCTGTGACAGAATCATTGTCATACGCAATACTTAGCAAGATCTGTTACATTGGACACCGCCGTTTCCTTGCCAAGGACAAGCCGCATCCTAGAAAATACCGAAGACATGTGTTCAATGCAAAGCATGAAAACCGTGATGCGCCAAAGAGGCTCACCGCCGATGAGTTGCAAGTGGAATTAGAGAAGGTCAGGCATATTACACCAGGAAACCATCCTGGTAATGGTAGCGGGAAAAGGAAGCGTGGCACGGTAGAAGAGAGATTATTGTTTACCCGCAGGTCCACTTTGTGGGACTTGGAGTATTGGAAAGATTTGGATCTGCGGCATAATCTTGATGTGATGCACATCGAGAAAAATATATGTGACAACATTATCGGCACACTTCTTAACATTGAAGGCAAGACGAAAGATACCTTAAAATCTAGGATTGATTTGACACACCTGGGTATCATAAAGGATTTGCAGGTGCAAGATGAAGGTAAACCACGGGATATGGCACCAGCTGTGTACGTCTTGGACAAGGTAAAAGAAAAGAATTCTGCGAGGTCCTGTCACGTGTGAGATTCCCACATGGATTTGCTTCCAACCCTGAAAGGAGAGTCAGTGCAGATGGAAACAAGGTACAAGGGTTGAAAACTCATGACTGCCACGTCCTACTTCAAAGGGTTTTACCTGTTATCCTTAGAGGATTGGGCCGCCCTGACTTATACAGAGCAGTTGCAGAGTTGGGACAATTCTTCAGGGAACTCTGCAGTAGAAATATCAGGATAGATGCTTTGGAGAATCTTAGAGACAAGATACCAACTATCCTATGCGACCTTGAGAAGATATATCCTCCAACCTTCTTTGATGTGATGGTGCATTTGGCTGTTCATCTACCTGATGAGGCACTACTTAGAGGTCCAAAGACAAGATGGCTGGATGTACCCTATTGAAAGGCGGCTAGGCACTTTCAAGGGCTATGTTAGGAACAGAGCTAGACTCGAGGGTTCCATTGCAGAGGCCTACATTGCTATAGAAGCGTTGACATTCTGCTCGAAATACATTGAAACGGCTGATCAACTTAGCAAAGAGGTGGGTGAAGACAATCCCGGGCTCAATGTTTTCAATTATTCTGTTCGAGTTACGGGGAAGAGTCGACAAGAGGAAAAACCTAAAGATTTGGACAAAATGGTTTGGTATGTGTTGAATAACTGTCCTGAGATACTACCTTATATCAAGTAAGTGCAGATCTCGCAGCTTATACATCGTAATCTACTAAACTTGCAGCACATTCTTATATATTTAGATGTTTGACGCGATCACTATGTTGTGCAGCATCTACAAAGAGGAGTTATTGCCGCAAAATCCAAGAAACATTGACAAACTGGTTATGGCAGGATTTGCGAAATGGTTCAAGAACCATGTAAGCTTTTGAAGTGCAATCGTCAGTTTTTTAATATATTGAGTACATAAGATGATCAGCTTGTCTATTTTCTAACCATAGGTTAAGAAGATGCGGAGGATGGGCAGGCAGTTGATGATGCCCTTTACTCACTAGCAATGGGTCCCGATACTCGGGTAAGACATTATGAATCTTGCGTTGTTGGAGATGTGCGCCACAACACCCTTGCACGAGACGAAGGCAGGAAGACACAAAACAGTGCCATCATGAGCACGGATACGTATGACAAAGAGACAACTGAAATGTATGCTAACATAATGTACATTGTTCGATTGCAGATATCTCCGCTTTGAGGATCATCGGTGTGTGGTTCTGTTGTCTTGTCGTTGGTATAACCTGTTTTCCAGATCGCAAAACCCGAGCTGATGATTATTTCAAATCCATCAATGTCAAGGCGGCGTATCAGCACCAACGAGCCTTTTATTTTGGCAAATCAAGCAACACAGATATTTTTCTTGGAAGACACATTTGCACGTAGCGATGATGGAGAGTATTGCAAAGGTTTGAGCAGAGGAATTCGTTTAATGAAGTTGCACAACAAGATGATGCTTACATCGCTCCCGATGTACAAGATAACACAAATGTTCCTAATATCTTTGAGAACCATCACATCAATGATGCCGCGAAAAGATTGCACGTGTCTGTGGGACATACAAGAGTTGATCAAGAAGAAGCCAACGCTCGAGGACGTTGAGGACGAAGAAGAAGATGACACCATGGGGAATTACGATTCAAACCGATACACATGGCGAAGATGTTGACGCTGCTGCTGCGGATGATGATTACATTGCTTTTGTCGTATTTGCTCGCCGAAGACGCTTTTATCTACTATGTGAAATTGTGTTTGCTATGACAATCAAACCTGATGAACATGTTGTTTAGTATTTTGCTGTGAGAACATCACTTGTTATGTATGCTGATTTGTGTTTGGTGATTGTATGACAACTAAAACATGATGAAATTGTTGTTTAGTTGTACTCATATTTGGCTGTGAAACTTGAATTTGATGACATAGTTTGCTGTTGGACTGCAATTTGCTCGACGTCTTCGAATGAGAACAAAGCTGACCCAGCAGGGCCTCTGCTATCTATTTATTTATATGAGCAAAAGTGGATACCCCTTGATTTCCATTAATAGAAATCATTAGATGTTCACAACACTACGCCCAGCCTGCTACACAGGTTTCATTCATTACTAGTTTCAGTAAAGTGCTCATGTCGTAGCCACTGAATACATCATGAGTGCTACATACACTACAAATAAAGAGACAATCATCCTACAGAGCACATCGATTTTGCCCATTATCTTCACAAGCTCTTTCATCTCCTCATTGCTATCAAGGCCGTTCAGCAGCTGTTGCTTGGCCATGATCAGAGGAACTGCGTCTTTAACCTTCTGCTCTGATCTTCCTCTTCTGCCGCTCCTTCAGCCATTTGTCCAACACCCCAACCCGCTGGTATTGGGATTCCTCGGCTAACCAAATAATCATCGTAGTTGCATTCCCCCACATCAGCAACTTCCCAGAAATACAAATCACACGAATCTTCCCTTTTCTGCACGAATCAAATTGGAAGATCATCAACCAAACTATTAAAAAATCAGCAACTGAAAGCAGCAGAACAACACTTAAACATATTATTACCCCATGATTCGGGCATTTGTAGAAGACTCGGCCAGGGTTGCGGATTGTGGTTGAGACGCGACGGATGACTCTGCGTGATTTGCAGCAGTGGCACCACACCAACGGCAGCGGGTTGCGATGAGCAATCGGCTACGGTGCGCGTGCCGGCGGGGGTGTGATGAGACCCACAGGCGATGGTACGGGTGGCGACTTGGCACATATCTGGTTGTTGCCTGCTGAAGAGCAGGTGGACGAGCAGCCAACGGACATGGTTGCTGCGGCCAGAGCTTCTGATGCTAGGCAGAGTAAGTAGAGAAGAGGAGACGCGAATGTTGGATATGTCAGTTTCATTACTTGCAGAGTAGCATAGCACCATATATAGTCATAGTCTAGGTTTGGATTCGAACCAGCTACAGGAGCACGTCTTTCTTTTTTCTAAAACTCGGCAACGTCTCTTTACTGGTACACTAGCTTGTTCTGTACGCCTTCCCAAGTCTTTGATTTTCTTTCCCTTTTTTTTGCGAGGAAGGAAGGAGGACAAAATTGAGAGTTCCTCGGACTCGAACCCAAGACCTCTCGGTTGAAAACCAGGGTGCTAGTCACTTATGTGGCGAACGTTCCCTGTGAGGAGGACGGCAGACGAACACATTTTCCTCGCAGTTTTCTTCCTATATATAAAAAAGTATGCTACTTGGTGTACGCTTAGTAAAAAAACGATTGTGCCAACCTTGACCGTTCGATTGACATTCAACGTCTGTCGCGTTTCTTCAATCTCTTCTTCCTCGAGCCGTCAAAGCCAAACCAGCGCCGTGGGACCGCTTGCTCCGCCTCCACGGTGGCTGTGATCTTCCCGGCTCTGTTCGTTCCGTCCGAGGCCTCACCATCGTCCTCTGCGCTTCAGGCCACATGGCCCTCCTCGTGTTGTCAACATGGTCAACAACCGAGAGGAATAAGGAGATGACTGTACATGGTGAGGATGATAGTAGGGACCAATTGCTGCCAAGCGAGTAATTTTGTTTTTTCCAGGACGGAGAAGGGTATCAACTGGGTTGTGCGGGACCCGTGGCCCGTCTAGCCCAGGCTTTTATTTCATATGTTTAACACATGACCAGCCCAATTTGTTTTTTTCCATTCTGAAAAATGGCTAGCCAGCTATTTTGTTTTTTGCAGAATAACCAACATAGGCCTACTTGCTTTTCTACGCCCTGCTGGGCCGAAAATATTTCAAGACGAGGAGGGATGCATTTTGCCCAGAAAATGGACTATAAGTAATAAGAAATTGGCTATAAGTAATAATAAATGGGCTTTAAAATGAAAAAAATACAGCAAACAGGCAAATAGTTCCCAAATACTGTTTTCTTTCGGATTTTGATATTTTAAATTTCATTGTTTTTGTGCGGGTAAAATTTCATTGAATTTAAATTAAGGTATATTTAGATTTAAAATTAATTTGAATCCGGCTAGAAATTTCGGGCTGTATGCTGTTTGGGACAGATTTGGAGGCTCACTTGTGGGTCTACTAGGTTGACGTGTACTTTGGCTTTGTCAACTTAGTCCACAAACGATTCTAGCAGCAGTGACCGTTGGATGTTAATCCAATGACCATGCCGCTTCTTCAATATCTGATCTTCTTGCTCCAGCTGCCAAACCAGCTCCGTGGGACTGCTCTGCTCCGCCTCCGTGGCGGCTGTCTTTGCCGCTTGACATGCCGCACCGCCCACCCTACTTCATTGCTGGCCAGGCCATTCCTCTACTCACCCACACCTCCTGTTATTTTCCGGCGACGGCAGCCGGACCAGTAAACCCTCGTACTCCCCACCGCGTGGGCAACCATTGCCGAGTCTTCCCCGGCTCCATGTCGTTCCCTTCCTAGGCCTTGCCGTCGTCCACCGCCATGGTGCTCTTGGCGCGGCCTGGTCAACATGGTCAACGAACGACATCCATCGGCCGTGGACTGTACGCGCAAAATAATGATTCCTCCACCTGACAGCTGGGACCCACCGGAAGGGCCTCTGTATTTCGCAAAAAAAACGTTCTCCTGGCTGACATGTCGGACCCACCAGCTATATCTTCGCACACAAGGAAGTGCCTCCTTATTACGCACAAAAAATGAATACCCACCACTGCTAGATGGGACCCACCATAGTGGGAGGATGACTTAGGGCCAACTAAGTTGACGGGGGCGGAGGGCTTTGTCAACTTAGTCAATATGAACGATTCTAGCTCCAAAGTGACCGTCGGTGTCCATCCAACGGCCATAGTGCTTCTTCAACCTCTGGTCTTCTTGCTCCGGCCGCCCAAAGCAGCGCCGGTCGTGCAGCGTGCTCCGCCTCTCGTGGCGGCTGTGATGCCGCGAGGCCTCACCGCCCCTACTACTCCCACCGCTGGCCCAGGTATCCCTCTACTCACCCACACCCCTGTTATTCTCAAGGGCGACGGCAGCCTCACGCCGCAGCCAACCATGAACCCTCGTACTCCTCTCCGCTGGCTACCACTGCTGCGTCTTCCCGGCTCCGCGTCGTCCCCTTCCTAGGCCTCGCCGTCGTCCGCACCACCGCCTCGGTGCTCTCGGCGCGCATGGTCAACATGGTCAACGACCGACTTCCATCGGAAGAGTATCAGACGTGGAGAGGCTGACACCGGGTCCAGCGGCCGCAAGGAAGTGCCTCCTTATTACGCAAAAATAATTATTCCTCCACCTGACAGCAGGGACCCACCGGACGGGCCTCCTTATTTCACGAAAAAAACGTTTCCCCCTGACTGCTGGGACCCATCGGTCGGGCCAGTGTATTTCACGAAAAAAACGTTCCCCGCGCTGTCAGCTCGGACCCACCGGAAGTGCCTCCTTATTATGCACAAAAAATGAATACTCTCCTTGCTAGCTGGGACCCACCATGGTGGGAGGCTGACTTGTGGGCCTACTAAGTTGGTAGGGCGGGGCCTTTGTCAACTTTAGTCAATATGAACGATTCTAGCTCCAGTGACCATACGATGTCCATCCAACGGCCGTAGTGCTTCTTCAACCTCTGGTCTTCTTGCTCCAGCTGCCCAAAGCAGCGCTGGTCGTGCCGCATGCTCCTGCCTCCCGTGGCCGGCGTGCTGCCGCGGAGGCCTCTCCGCCCCCTACTATTCCCACCGCTGGCCAGGCCCTGCGGTGACGGCAGCCTCACACCGCAGCCGAACGAGTGAACTCTCGTACTCCTCTCCGCGCGGGCTTCCACTGCCGCGTCTTCCCCGGATCCCCGTCGTCCCCTTCCTAGGCCTCGCCGTCGTCCACCGCCCTGGTGCTCTCGGCACAGCGTGGTCAACGTGGTCAAGGAACGACTTCCATCGGACATGGACTGTATGTGGAGAGGCTGATAGCTGGGTCCACGGCCGCAACAAGGAAGTGCCTCCTTATTACGCGGAAAATAATGATTCCTCCACCTGACAGCTGGGACCCATCGGACGGGCCACTGTATTTCGCGAAAAAAACATTTCCCCCTGACTGCTGGGACCCACCATCTACATCTTCGCACGCAAGGAAGTGCGTCCGGGCAAAAAAAACCCAAAATGATTCGCCCCCCTGACTGCTGGGACCCACCAGCTACATCTTTGCACGCAAGGAAGTGCCTGACTGTCGGGACCCACCTGGTCGAAGCGTACGTAGCGTTGTCATTTTGTTCGCGAACATGTACGTACATACTGGTCGATGTAGAGGCGCGCACGTGTCGTAGATGTAGAGGCGCGCACGTGTCGTAGTAGAGGCGCACACGTAGCATGTACACGTACGTACAACGGAGAGGGTGCAAGAAAGAAAATACGGCCACGTACGTACATACGGGCAGGGTCTCGAATGCCTACTCACACATACGTACATGGCTGGGTCGAAACGGAGAAACAATGTCGTCGTCGTGTTCATGGGGAGCCAACCGGCTGGGTCGGAACAGAATGCGTGTTCGTGTTCATCGGGAGGGATTGGATGGAACAGACGATGGAAATGAGGCCTGGTGTACCGCACAACGGAGGAAACGGCCTTGTGTTCGACCGGCCATGTTCGAAACGGGGTCCTGTTGATCGGGAGGGGCCTGGCGTACCGCAAAACGGAGGAAACAGACCTCCTATGGTCGAAATGGGGGTCCTGTTGATCGGGAGGGGTGTGGCGTACCACAAAACGGAGGAAACGGACCTCCTACGGTCGAAACAGGGTCCCGTTGATCGAGAGGGTGTGGCGTCGCAAAAATGCATTTAAACGGACTTGTGTTGGAGCGCCACGGTCGAAACGGGGTGGGGGGAGGGTGTGGCGTCGCAAAAGCAGGACTCCACGGGATACCGCTCATCTCCACCGTCGACCTCCTCCACCTCCACGGCTCCTGCTCATCCAGCCCATCGCGCGCTACTCCACCGCCTCTTCGCTCAACCACCCCTCCACGGGCACCCCTCCATCGCTCTACTGCTCATCCAGCCCTCCACACCACGGGTCCTGTTCAACCACCCCTCCACGGCCACCCTCCACCGCTCACTGCTCATCCAGCCCTCCACACCACGGGTTCCTGTTCATCCAGAGGCAACGCCACCGCCACTATTCATCCAAACCCCCCCCCATAACGCCATCTGCTCATCCCAGAGGCAGCATCGATCGGCTTCATTAGCAGCAGAGCGGCGAATCGCCCATCGGTTTCGATTAACAGCCATCGATCGATCGCCGATCAATCGAACGCAGTAGCTTGCAGGTCTGTCGCCGGGTTCGCGAGAGCCCAACGCCTCGCTCGGGTTCAGTTAGAGCCAACGCCTCGCACACACGCGCATACGTACGAGAGAAATGCGCATCGCTCCGCCCCCGACCTCCCACCGTAACCGGCAACTCCCCGAAATTTTCCTCCCCCTCGCTTCTACCACGGTTTTTTCCGTCATGGACAGCCCAAAGAATGTCATGCATCCGCGTCTCCGGCCCGCCCAGGACGAAAAGCCCATTTTCTGTCATGATATTTTGTCATAGAAGTAGGAGCCCACCACATCTATGATGATACCGGGTTTTGTCACAATTATCGTCGTAGAAGTGTCATATGTATGACAGAATTTTTTTTCGTTCGACCCAAAATGTCACGGATGTGTCTTTTTTTGTAGAGGAGGAAGAAGAGCACCCAGGATTTTTTGGGGGGGGGGGGGTGGCTGGTGTGGGTAGCGCCTAGAGAAACAATTACTACTAGTATGCAGTGGAGACACTCTACAACTACCCGAAAAACAATTACTACTAGTAAAGTGGAGACACTCTACCGCTTCCTGCTCCTCCTAGGTCATTGAAACGCCTCCCCATCTGAATGCCGTTATACTTTTGTTCACCGACATGCGGGCCATGCAGCGCACGGGCCCAAATGCCATCCACCAAATTAGAAGGCAGTATGTAGGCGGAGAGTCACCCCGGTCGTAGCGCGGCAGTAACGAGCCGTCGTATCACAAAACCCCACCTCCCCGCAGTCTAAGTTTGACGGACGAAGCAACCATCATTTCACTCTTCGCTGAATCCCCTTCTCCCTCACCGTCTTCAAGAAAGGCAACACTCGCATCTGCCACTGTTCTTCTCTCCCAACGAAGGGAAGGTAAGCGGATCCGTGATGTTGGTATATTTTCGTTCAGAGAAAAAAGAACTTTTGCAAAGCAAAGAATCGATCCTCACTCTCTTTTTGTTTCATTGTCATTGCGATTGTGTTTTCCTTTCAAGGTCTCCTAGTATTCGCTGGCTTCATGATGGACCAAGGAGAACCAGCAAAGATCTGCCGATATTGGAGCAGACGCGAGGCTGATCCCCACGAGATGAGAGCTCCAAGAAGATGGAGGCAACCACCGAGGCGACCCCAGATACGCTCACGGCCACTACTGAGATGGTCAACGCCTCGTTTGAGGTTACATCCCCCGTGGCACTGCAGGAGCAGTTTTCCCCCTTCGAGGATGTGTCCCCCCCCCTCCGCTGAGCTACCCAAGGTGATTTCCTTCTTTGCCGATCTCGATTGTGGTTTTTCATCTAAGTATGTGGTGATTTTTTTAGAAAAGGAAGTATGTGGTGATTAATTATGCAAAATTTTGTTAGCTTCGATGCCATGCTATACATAGTGGTTTAAATAACTTGTGTTTCTTATACTGAAAAGTAATTCAGAATTTGTTTCTATTTCAATTAGAGCCCTGATGCGCATAAGGATTGTGTGGTTGTGCATGTCACTCGCTATGAGGCGGGCGACCTGAATATACGCACTGGGAAAACAGAGTTCTTAGGCTGTTGGATCCTGGAAGCAATTTGCGGTTATACCAATGAAGAGGTGTATTCCAGCCTCTCTATTGTCAGGCGTGTTGTCCAGGGTGTACTGAAGCACAAGAAGTTCAAAGCTACTCCTTCGTTTGTGAGGCATAATGTTCTTGTCAAGCTTACGCAGGAAGATGACGTGGCATGCCTCCACAAACAAGTTTATCAGTGGCAAGGCCACAAGGTTGTCTTCATGAAGGTTCACAGGATTGAGCTGCTGCGGGACGTCCTCGATGATGTTCATGGCAAGGTCTGATACGTCCATTTTGCATCATGCTTTTATATCGATATTTATCATATTATGGGTTGTTATTTCACGTTATGTCACAATACTTATGGCTATTCTCTCTTATTTTACAAGGTTTACACGAAGAGGGAGAATGCCGGCAGCTGGAATTCTGGGCTGGAAAAGGAGCAAATATTGGAGACCTATTCTGTTCAACTCCAAAAGTCCTGAAACTCCACGGAATGTCTTAAAATAAATAAAGAAAAATCATCGCCAAAGATGAAGGCCAGGGGGCCCACACCCTGCTCACGAGGGTGGGGGGCGCGCCCTACCCCCCTGGGCGCGCCCCCTACCTCGTGGACCCCCTGGTGGCTCTCCCATGCCCATCTTCTCCTATATGAAGTCTTTCAAAGAGAAAAGAACGAGAAGCAACCTTTCGGGACGAAACTCCGCCGCCACGAGGCGGAACCTTGGCGGAACCAATCTAGGGCTCCGACAGAGCTGTTCTCCCGGGGACACTTCCCTCTGGGAGGGGGAAATCATCGCCATCATCATCACCAACGCTCCTCTCATCGGGAGAGGGCAATCTCCATCAACATCTTCACCAGCACCATCTCATCTCCAAACCCTAGTTCATCTCTTGTACCCAATTCTTGTCTCCATGTCCGGGATTGGTGCTAGTAGGTTACTAGTAGTGTTGATTACTCCTTGTAGTTGATGCTAGTTGGTTTACTTGGTGGAAGATCATATGTTCATATCCTTTATGCATATTATTACCCATCTGATTATGAACATGAATATGCTTTGTGAGTAGTTATGTTTGTTCCTGAGGACAAGGGAGAAGTCTTGCTATTAGTAGTCATGTGAATTTGGTATTCGTTCGATATTTTGATGAGATGAATGTTGTCTAACCTCTAGTGGTGTTATGTGAACGTCGACTACATAACACTTCACCATTATTTTGGCCTAGAGGAAGGAATTGGGAAGTAATAAGTAGATGATGGGTTGCTAGAGTGACAGAAGCTTAAACCCTAGTTTATGCGTTGCTTCGTAAGGGGCTGATTTGGATCCATATGTTTCATGCTATGGTTAGGTTTACCTTAATACTTTTGTTGTAGTTGCGGATGCTTGCAATAGAGGTTAATCATAAGTGGGATGCTTGTTCAAGTAAGGGCAGTACCCAAGCACCGGTCCACCCACATATCAAATTATCAAAGTACCGAACGCGAATCATATGAACGTGATGAAAACTAGCTTGACGATATTCCCGTGTGTCCTCGGGAGCGCTTTTCCTATTATAAGAGTTTGTTCCGGCTTGTCCTTTGCTACAGAAAGGATTGGTCCACCTTGCTGCACCTTATTTACTTTTGTTACTTGTTGCTTGTTACAATTTACCTTATCACAAAACTATCTGTTACCACTTATTTCAGTACTTGCAGAGGGTACCTTGCTAAAAACCGCTTATCATTTCCTTCTGCTCCTCATTGGGTTCGACACTCTTACTTATCGAAAGGACTACGATAGATCCCGTATACTTGTGGGTCATCAGGTACGTCCCGTGTCCAGCCCAAATTAGATCAAGGCATGAAATAGTTGCCCCGGCTAGTGTTTAATAGTAGTTTGGATTGTGTCTAATTATCCGAACCTTGCCTGTTATCGACCCCTTTGGGGATAGTACTCTGTTTGAATCCGTCTATGGGAATTGCTGCTACTTTTGTGTGCCCGTGAATCATATAAGCAACCATGTATCTTGTTACAATGGTTCATGCAGTTAATTGAGGCCACAATGTAATAAATTCCAAACGTTCAACGCTAGTCCAGCGCTCATGTGGAACACTCACATTAAACTCGTCTTCATAAAAATCTTGAAAAGCATAAGTTAAGCAGTTTTATACATCTCAATGATTCATAGAACATAACAAACATATACTAGTTCTCAGCAAAAGACAAAGTTGTGAGAAGGTTTACAAATCAGGAAAAAAACAAGCAAGGCTTCTTCGAGCAAAGGGCCTCCCGCAGGCTTAAATTTCCTGGAGTTCACTCTGGATTTTTCTTGTTGCCACCATCCGTGGTTAGGTTCTCTCATTCCGAATAACCAATTATAATTGTGGTCTCACCTGGAATGCTGAACTGAACCATGCAAAGGTAATGACCAGTGAAATTCTTGTGCATTCCACTAAATTTAAGCACCGCTATTTGCAGAAATAAGCAGACCACAATGCCTCTTGTCCGCGCACCTGTCCAAAAAACCACCGTGCAGCCATGCCAGCTAGTCCTTGGTCCATGGATGAACTGGTAGAAAGTGCATTCCGGACTAGGATGCAGTTGTTTTCGCTCGTCCCTGCACTACAATCAGGAAGTAAAACGTACGAATCAGCTTCGTTTAGATTGTGTTGGTCATTCTACCTTAGTTACTACCAAGGTAGGGATACCTTGAAGACGGGAGGTTAGACGACGGCAACAAGGGATAACCATCTCATTTTGCGCAGTTGTACTAAAACTGAGGTGTGTGCTTTTGATTGCGCGGATAGAAACGATATGGAGACAGACATCCCGAAACGATATGGAGATAGACATCCCTGTTTGCGCAAATACGAAATACGGTTATTTAAACAAGTGATGATATTACTACTTTCCCCGCTTCTCTTAGAACCAAGTCCTAGATTCATGCTACAACTTTCCCACTTTCTTCCCTGTTTGAACCAACGCTTTGAGTTGACTGTATGAACTAGCTTTACTTCTAATAATAGTAGAAGTCTAGGTGGCTCTGGAACAGCGGACGGAAGTAGAAAAGGATCCACACGAAGGGGGAAGAGATGGGGCAGTAGAGCAAGGCAGGTTTCGAAGGAATATATACCTGAGGGTCGTCGGCATGTGGCAAAGACGGCATCGGGAGGCCGCATCTTGGCCACAATATCGCAGGGAGGAAGAAGGGGTCGGAGGCCCTCCCGAGCCGGCGCTCTCTCAGAGAGAATGGCACGGCCGCTGATCGATACGCGCGAGCAGCCGTTGGTCTCCTTCGTCGCCGCTGACGACAGCGTGAACGATGCACCTACACCCCTGCCCCGGTCGAGGTTGTTCGGCCGGATTTGTGACCAGCCGTGAGCTGAGAGAGAGAGAGTGTGGCCACCTATGTCTTGCTTAGATCTGGAGAGCATGAGAGAGTGAACGAGAGGAACCCTAGTAAAGCAAGCGCTAAGGCTCCTGCTTTTATATATAGTGGAGTGATTTTGTTGTATCGGCTTAAAAAAATGCGCTCCTACGTGTACCCGCGAGTGGGTGTGAGAGAACTAGTGCGTGCGTGCACCGCTTCTCTTCATGAGAGTACAATATATACTATGCCCAAAGAACGTTCGCCGCAAGAGTAATAATATAAGTGTGTGACGTGTGAGCTAAAATAAAATGTGCGTGCCGTCTTTTGTTTTTTAGAAGTTCTGAGGGTAGGGTGTGAAGAGCACACATGTGCGTGACGACTACCTGCAGATAGACGATGGGTGCCACGTGCGAGTCTGCGAGAGGACTCGGGAGAGTTGTGACTCGTGAGGGTGCGTGTGCGTGAGAGAGAGAGACGGGGGCACGTATCAATGCAATGCATGTGTCCGTAAATCATTATCCGACAAACGTTCGCCACAAGCCTTTTCCTGACGAACGCCGTAAGAACTGTTAGATCGGCATCCGACAGTGTCAGTTTTGCCATGTCATTTAACAGAACAACCACTCCTCCTACACACAAATCTTCCACGTGAGTGTTAGCAACTGCCGTATGCTCCCTCCGTTCCGAAATGCAGTGCATATAGCTTTATTGAAAATTAGAACCTCGCAAACTTTTACCGAGTTTTCGTGTGCCAAATTGCACATGTAGAATACCCTGTATATATCATTTCATTCATCTTCGAGAGGTAACTATAAAGATGGGTGAGGAGTCTACAAAGAAAGACCATCGTATCACCCGCAGCAATTTCAACCATCCTTTAGTGTCGAGGAATATCATAGGAACTCTATATGATATGATTTTTATAGGATTTTTTCCTTTAGAGCCAATTGGTTCATAGGAATAGATTCATATACTCTACATTTCAAAGGAAATAAACATGATATCATTTCTATAGCTTTAGAGCCACTTGGTTCATATGAATGGATTCCTATACTCCCTTAATTTCAAAGGAAAATAAACATTAGTGTATATTCAATAGAAAAGTTCCTATGATATGAACCAAATTACATCTCTTTACTAATCCCTCCTCATAGGACTTGAGATACATGTCATCTCTAGATTCAATAGAAAAGTTCCTATGATGTGAACCAAATGACATCTCTTTTCCAATCCCTACTCATAGGAATTGAGATCCTCCATGTCATCTCTTTCCCTACAACTTCCATGTATACATCTTCTATTCCTAAATAGATAGTACAACCCACTAGTAGCTTTTTCCCAAAACATGCAACTATGGCACAAGAACTATATAGTGTGCCAATAACTTTGAAAGATGGTCGCTGGATGAAGCTAACCCAACAGTGCAGAGATGGGCAAATCTGAGCACTACTGGCTGTTGGATATCATCAACATTCCACCAGATCTGCCACATGTACAATTTAGAAGACTCCATGGTTGAACTTAAGCATAATGCGCAAACCTCAAAACACAAGCACTTCTCCTTTAGTCTAGAATCTTCTTTATCATAATTGATTATTTTTTTCTAAATGAATTACCATTATTTGTTTTTTACTTTATGATTTACAATGCACAACCCCATGAATCTTAACATTTTTATAAAACTAATTGATTTTGAATGAGATGAACTATAAGAACTAAACGAACATCTACATCATGCATATATGACTCAAAGCTTTACATGCTATAGTGTGTATTTATTCATAATTTGGTTTCAAAATCTCATGCGTTCAATACATGTGTACCTTACTAGTTTTGAGTAGAGTAGCAAATTTCACGTGGCCCCGGGTATATCAAAATGCAGGGCCCATGCATCATTGCCTTTCGGTCGAACCTACGTCCACAATTTTTTGTACGTGCTATATCTCCACTGGTCCCCGAACCCAAAATGCTGCCTCGTTCCCGTAAAACCAAGCGGCCCACACATATTTAAGGCGTCGACTTGAACCCGTTTACTACGACGTGGCCCCGCACGCCGTAGTACTCCTACAAACCCTACCGCCGCACTCATCATCGGTTTTCTTCAAGAGGACGGGGGAGAAGCCGATTTGTAGTGGAGGCGCTTAAAAAAAGGATCTGTAGTGGAGACCCCTACCCTAGGGTGCCCTAGGTAGCTACCGCACACATCATTATTTTCTCTTTTCTTTATGCTCTTGCGCGCTAGAGTGAAATGACGGTTGCTTCGTCCGTCCAGCTTAATGCGGGAAAGGTGGGGCTTTGTGATTTGACCCTCATCGCTCATTTTCTACTACTACGGCGCTTCGACCGGGTGCCTCAATTCCAACCGCTGCTCAACTGTGATTTGGTGCATCGCACGTGGAACAAGGCGGTGGATGAGCCACATGTCTGCCAAAGGGTCCTATTAAGTGTGTCGCCATTTAGCAGTGCGGACTGACCCTGCTTGAGTTGCTACGCCAACACGACAGGAGCAGCCTACCACTTGGTTTTGCTCCTTGGTGAATCCCGACTATATTGATCTAAAAAGATACGTGCTGAACTACCCTCTCCGTCTCGGTTTTTTTATTTTTATGCGTCTCGGTTTATAGGGCCTGCACATAGTTCTAGGTCATCCATTTGACTAACTAAATATGAGTTACTATGTCACAAAATTATATCATTGGATTCTTATTGGTTGATATGTGAAGAAACAAGAAACGAGGTAGAAGTTAATGCACCGCGCCTTAGTATTTTGGGATTATTTGGTTTTCGTAAGATGACTTACTCACCTAGACGGAGGGAGTAGTTGTATTTAAAAGTCGAGGGCGGGGCTTTTCCTGTGCGGTAGGCGGGGCAGTTCCGCCTAGTCGGTTCGACAGAGACGCGAGAAGACGAGGGAGTAGGCTGCTTCAAACGTAGGGCTGTGTGATTTGACAATGAGTTCTTCACTGGACAGGTGGGGCCCGTGATTTGACTTGCCATTATCATTTTAATCTGCAGCGCCACGACCGGCGTGAGTCTCCGATTCCCTGACCACCTCCATACAGGTGCCTCTCCTAATGCTCCACCATGTAGTAGTAGAGGCTGGCTCTTGCATGAGAGCCCACTTCTCCACTTTTTCCTTGCCTCTCTTTCCTCCACATATGCAAAAATGCCATGTAAAGCGCACTATTGTACTTACTTGCTCCTGGTAAAGTGTAAGCTTGCCACATAGGCATAAAGTCTGATGTGGCAAGTTAATCAAGAAGAGAGAGACTAGTTTGGTGACCCAAGGAAGAAAGCGGTGCTAAGCTGCGTGTACCTAGGTGAAAAGACAATTTTGAGTCTATAGCTAATTAAATGAAGCAAACTTAGCAACACCATTTCATTGGAAGAGGTCACTCCTTGGCAAATGCAATAAATACTAGTACCCCCTGTGTCCCATTATATAAGAATGTTTTTGACACTACACTAGTGTCAAAAATGTTCTTATATTATGGGACGGAGGGAGTACGAAGAAAGAGATAGAGAGGAGTAAAAAAATACACTTATAGCCAACCTTATAGCATACCTTGTTGTAGTATGAGTGACTAAGTGATGACTATGTATGACATGCCAACATCAGATAGCCTAACGCACAGTGGTAAATCTCCAAGGGCGCTACCGCGCGAGCGACATACGACGGTCATGGTAGGCGCGACCATGATACGGACTGCTGGCAGCCCTTGGATCTGAGATCAAACGGTCGCATGATAAGTTGCTGAAAATTTGCAGAATTACCCTCCAGGATAGGATATTCACCCATAGGTCTAGAATCACGCCATGCAACTGTTCGATCTCAGATCCAAGGGCTCTCGGAAGCCCGTATCATGGTAGAATGGAAAGCCACTACCCTGCCGTTCGCACGCTGGCAGTTTGCTCCTACGCCCCCGTCGCTTTAATACTACGGCGGTTCGCTCCTAGTCGTCCCGTCAATTCACATTACGGCAGTTCCACTAATCCTAACCCTCCTCCAAAATCCATGGCGTCCCAAATCTCCCTGATCAGCGGTGAGTACAAGGTTAGAACCCTCACCGGAGATGAGTTCGACGTCATCTACACCCGTACTTCCGTGACGGTGAAAGGATGCCTTTCTCGCGTCAGACGCATGTTCGAAAACTCACATGATGAGTGGGTCGCTGGGCTAGAAGTTGAGTACACCACAGTCGTGGGACGAGAGAAGGATCTAAAGGACGAAGAGAGGAAGAAGCCCGCCGTGATCCAGGTTTGCGTACATAACGTTTGCTTGGTCTACCACATATGCCATGCCGACGTTGAGTGCCAGGATTTTAAGAACTTCCTCAAGGACAAAACAGTGAAATTCGTTACTGTAGACTTTAAGAACGACAAAGAAGTCCTCGGTCGGATAGGCCTCGTTGTAGGCAACCCCTTCGACCTCTAGAAGAATCGGCCGGTGCCCTCTCGTCAGCCTTCAATGCTGACCCTGGCAGGAGCCATGGTTCATCCTTCGTACCGTAAACTGGAGAAACCTCATTACACGTTTCATCGTCATGCATGGCAGCGAATGTACTAGATATAGACCACATCCACTATGCTGCAATGGATGGCTACCTTTGTTTCAATATCTACAAGGGTTGGATGAAGAGCAATAGCCAAGTGTGCGGTTCAAGCAAAGAAGTATCGCCAAGAGGAAGAGGGACAAGGACAAAGTCGAGGACGTGACGAGGACTCCGAGTAAGGTGGCGATGTCGTTGCTCATGGTGGTTCTAAACTTCTAATGCAAAGGTGTCTACGGATTAGTTGCATAGTTTAATTTCAGGTGTGCTTAGTTTAATTTGAGGGGTGTGTTGTGCTGAGCCCCCAACAGAACTATGTTATGTTTCTTCTCGTTACTTTAACTCTTCAGTATGTACATACTACTAGTATTTCTTTAATAGAATTTAGCACCCCAATTAAGCACATACTAGCTTTTTAATAGTACTATATGCATAATTTGGCGACGAGCGCTCTCTATATGTACCACCTTTTTTTTAATTTCAATTTTTGCTCCATGGCGCAATCCATCGATAGTACTATTGTACAAAAGTATACATTTTTTAAAAAGGCTAGAGTACTGTTCATCACATATATAGCCGCTTAAATTCTCAACCTAGAACGACGTGCATGCCATGTAGTAAACCGATACGAGGAAGTATAGTAAAAATAAGGTGATTTTACCGAGCGATCGGCGGGGAGCATGGCCTGTCATGCGGTCCCACGTGTCATGATGTACCAAGGCGATCTGCGTGTCCCTCTTGAGGCGTATAATACTAGTACGTGGTTTGAGATGATGGCGAACGAAGTGTGAAATAATGGTTGCTTCGTCCGTCTGGGAAGGTGCGACATTGTGATTTGACGTCTCATTGCTCATTACTACTCTTGGGCGGTCAGAGTGGGGTCGTCCCCCTGCTGTTCTCAAGCACTGTTATTTGGTGCTTGACACATTGACCGGTTGCTATATGTCCCACATGTCTGCGACGGAAGTACATAATTCATGAAAGGAGCGTCGACGGAGGAGTATACTATAGAATTCATGAAAGGGAGCGACTTAGTTTTGGAAAAATCTGTTTTACGGAGTAATGCACCCACTAGGGTTTATAGGGCTCATCTAAAAACATTCGCTTTTCCGTTTGATAAGTCTCAATTCTACTATACTAGTAGTAGTACCATTACATGTTGGATTTCGAGGTGCGTTAGATCACCCGACGCAAGCAGTGTCAAGAGGAAACTAACCAATGCATGTACAAGTTCATGGAAATTTAGTGGTCATTCATGCATTCGTTCTAATTAATGCCTCGGTAAACATAACTTCTTGAGAAAAATGAGCGTACTAATTACTTGTGCAAACTACGAAATTAATTCGACCACTCACCGTCTACCTTGGTTGGAGAGATTTTGAAATTGAGCCATAAACTGGAAAGGAGGGAGTAGTAACTTTTGTCTTGATTACTATTTGTGGCCTTGTATAGATGCAAAATGTATTTTTTATAGTGGCCTTGTATAAGTAAATAGAGGGAGTACTAACCAAAGTACGTAGTAGGGACGAGGAGTAAACGGAGGGAGTAGTAAAATTTTCTCCTCGTGCTGCGAGCCACCGCACGCGTGGGCGAGGGAGCGGGCGTAAAGGCGTACAGTAGTAGTAAGCTTCACCTCATCCTGCGAGCCACCGCACCCATGGGCGGGGGAGACGGCGTACTAAGCAAGTTTCTCCTCGTTCTGCGAGTTGACGGGACACATCAAAAGTACTCC
>JAHIAM010003390.1:0-52231 GCA_021605205.1 Aegilops longissima | reverse complement strand
CAAACACATCTCAAAGTTTACAATGTAGTATATGAAACTCATTTTGGTAAACCACAAGAGTAAGGTGGACGGATAAAAAGATGAAACAAACATATATCTATGTAGTATGGTCAGATGGTCTATATCATTCTAGTTTATGTTGCCAAATCAAGATAGAATTTCAATCATATCTATTTAAGACAAAGCAAAGATAGAAGAATATAAGTGGGGAAACTACACAACAATAACAACACTTGTAATGTCATGGCATGAGAACATAATGTTATTCAATTGAAACTGAAATCAACATAGAGAAGTTACAAAAAGAAACAGCCAAACATTGAAGAAAAGGTTTAAAACATAATTGCCCATTGAGTTTCAATTGCATCCTTCAAATTTGAAATTGGTTGGTATCAAGAAAAAGGATGCAAGAGCAAAGTATTGAACCATAGCTACGGAACGACTGAGAACAATTCTTCCCTTAAGGTTGACTTCGGGTTCGGAGTGGTGGTCCTCGTGATTTGGGCACCGCAGTTTTACTAACTGCCGTTTTGGGTGCTTGGTGGAGACGGTGTCAACGGAACGGGTGTCATCCGGGGTTGGGGTTAAAGGTGTAGCTGGTTCTCCGTCCAACCGGTAGGGGTACAACTGCATGAGTGGGGTTATGTGGGGGCTGATTTTGGGCAAGTACAACCGTGGTTCTATCTCATCGAGTAGCACGATTTTTTCAAGACCGTGTTTTACTCCACAATACCGCCATCACTCCTCCAATTGAAATTTATAAACAAGAAAAGTAATTGAATGTACAAACATTGTAAGATAGAAGTAATGGATAGTAGGGAAGAAAACAGGCATGAAATAATTCAATTTATGTTGTCTAACAAAAATAGCAGGACATAATTTCACATATATGATGGCTAATTAAACAGATAGCATGACACAATTTCACATGTATGATGGCTAACTAAAAGATAGAATGACATACTTCAAAATATGATGACTATGTAAACAGATGACATGATATAACAAGTGGTTATTAAATGGGGCTATAAATCACAAACATGCCCCGATGGAAACATGATGGCATGATAAATTCACGATAGAATGACATAATTTAAAATATGATGACTATGTAAAAGGATGAGATGATATAACTATATTATGTCTTTAGAAAATGGGGGATGCCATAATTCAACATTGCTATGTAAACATCATGGCATGACATAATTCAAATATATGATTTATATACTAAGGAAGTGAGAGAGGCAATTAATATGATGTGTCAACTAAGGAGATGGATTCAATTTGTATATGATGTAAAAATAAGCATTGCAATACAACATATGCATTATATGAGTAATATAACCTCCAAGTTTGAGCATACACCCGGGGATAATAGGACGGCTCCCTCAATCCTCCTCCAAGAGCTATTCAGAATCAAAGAAGATATCTAAAGGGTAGCATTGTCTCTCAAGACCTTGTTTTCCCTTTTTCCATCACCAATTCAAATTGAAGGAAGAGCATTGAATATACAAACATTGTCGATAAAAGCAATGAGAAATACAAAAAGGACCATGATATAATTCACATATATGACGCTTTTTAAACAGTGGCATTGCATAATTCACATACATAATGCCTTGCAAAAGATAAACATAATTCATATATAATGTCTTGCAACAAGATGGCATTATAATTCACATATATGGTAATTAGACACTAAACAGGGTTACAAAAGCATGTCTAAACTAAGCAAATGACATAGCAATGCAAGATACCCGCACGATATGAGTAACATAACCCCGCCAAGTTAGGGCATGCACCCGGGGGAAATATGACCGTCATCTGCTCAATTCCTCCGAGGAGCTATCGTAACAGCAAGACATGCGCCGCGATAGCATTGTTCCTCAAGACCTTGTTTCACCCATTTTTCCATGACCGGCAATGGCTGATGCAGTGAAGAGTAATTGAATGTACTAAAATTGTTGACAAATTTAAACATAATAAAAAATGATGGCATGATATAATTCACATATAAGATGACTAGCTAACCGGTGGCATTGCAAAATTCACATATATGATGCTGGCTAGACAAGATGGCATTGCATGATTCACATATACGATAAAGAAACAAACAGATGGCATTGACACAAAGCATGTCTAAACTAAGGATGACATCTTTAATGTATACAAGAAGCAATGCAAGGCACCATATGCATGATATTACCAACATCAGATGCCAAGTTAGAGCGAAGACCTCATGGGGTAAATAGGAGTGGTCTTCCTTCAATCCCCTCGAACGCTTATCTTCCTCTTGATTCACGATCCGAAATGGGTGGAGGGGGCTGCCTTTAAGCCCACCATGGAACGACGCTCGCATGAAATTTTATTGCCACGCAAGAGCTACGTCTCTTTTGCTCTATATGATCGGTTCCATTGTGTACAATAACCTGGCATGCATAGGAATAAAACATAGTGAGATTATGTAAGGAGTGCATGCACAAATCCAGAGTGATGGTAGCAAACTGTGGATAGACCCAAAACCAATGATAGCGGTGGATAATAGCTTTAGTTAAAAAATACAGATAATGGCTCCTTTAATGTTTGTTTGCACCCAACATGAAACTCATAGTAGACACGGAGATTAACCAGGGATAGTGAGGCATGATAGTATGCGATTGCTGCCCCAATATGTACCCTACAACCATTTAAAAACTCAAGTTTCAGCATTAGTTTAGACCTCGACACGGAGTCTAATAGGTGAATCACGACGATAATGTAGCATGTCATCACTATTGTTGACGATAATGTAGCGGAGACCACGGAAGAGTGCGACCTCTCTTGCGGACCGTGTAGTCCTCAAGGTCATCTCGCCGATTGATGATGGTAATGCGGTTATGCATGGTTGCTGTGACAGCGGGAAGAAGATCGGCGGCGCGAAGATGATCTCGAGAGCGGATCCTGCTGTGGTGAACCCTTCCGATCGTTGGTGCGGTGGTGAGGTGGTTTTCTGACATGTACGCAGGAAGCGAATGACAAACACACAAGGTTTTGTTTGACACATATCTGTAATAGAAGTAATTGAGTAAGGGCTTGTTTGAATTTGAGGATTCTAATAATGCAGGATAGGAAATAGAGCAGGAATAGGATAGGAATGCCGTTGCAAACGGAGAATTTAAAACACATGATTTACGCCAATGCTGGGGTTTGATTCACAACAATTGGAAGATCACGGGATGCAAAAAGCATTGTGATATTAAGTCAAACCACAAGAAAATGTCACGGTTATAATGCTATTATGCTACTATCTCTTAGTCTTGTGCTTGATGAATAGGAATATGAAAAGGAGGAGAAGTGGAAATTAGAATTCCTACGGTTTTTCTTTCAAGGAGACACTAAAGGAACAAAACTTACAGCTTTCCTTTGCTCCATTCCTTTGCACCAAATTCATGAAAAGTAGTACCATAGGAAACTTTCCAATTCCTATGTTTTTCATTCACTTTTCCTTTCAAGCAATCAAATTCTAGTAGGCAGGCTTGAGCAAGGAAAATACTACACTAAAAAAATGTTTTTGTGCTACCTCTATTACTTTGGACCCGAGCCCTTTGCCATACTACCTCAACTCCTGTGCCCATCGATAAATGCACAGACTCAAACGCGCGAGATAAATAATGATGGCGTCAAGAGAGTCCATCACGGATAGCTAAGTTGCCCGGTACCTCACTTGCTTGTCATATAGTAGGATAAAATAATCGTATTTCGAGTTACTACAAGTGCTTTCGATGGGACAATATATATAACATGTAGAGTAAAAAAGAGATGCAACAAATGTACAACCTCTTTGTGCAGCCATGTTGATCTCAGCAGTGATGATTGGGTTGGCGGTGAGGATGCTCCGCCGACTTTGCGGTCGGAGGAGGGAAGAAGATCTTAGGCGTGCTGAGATGGAGCCCGAGGTATCTGCTCGCTGTGATGGAGGGTTCGTCGTTGGAGCAGCTCGGTGAGTTGTGACGCCAGAGGGTCAAGCGCAGGACAAGAGAGACAACAAACAACGTTAACTCGAGTGGAATTCTAATAGCATCTCCAATACATGATGTAAAATACATAACCACAAAGTGCTAGATGTAAAATACATCAGCCGCTCATCTCGAACTTAATCGTCGAAACTAGAAGCTTAAGCGTCCCGAACGAACTTAACTCGTCCAAACTGAATTTTGCTTGTCGAAGCACTGAATTTTGCTTGTGAAACTGACTTGCACTAGCAAGGTGAGGCTACACGTCTGTCGATCGATTTTTCATCTTTGGTCGGTCCGATTTTGCGTACCGTTGGATATGAAATCAAGGGCATCGGTTCATCTTCAACCTCCACCCCGACAGCCGCCACCAGCCACCGCAACAACAGCCCCGCCTGCCCAATGACGGTGGTGATCCGCCTCGCCCACCCCGAAAACACTCCCCATGCCAGTCCGCCGCTCGCCATCCTCCCATTTGGTGCCGCTTTTCTCGTGATCCCACATGCCCTACGCCACATCGCGCCCACGCACCGCCCGGCCACCACGGCCCAGCCACATGGGACGCCACCCCCATCCCGAACCCTAAGATAGATAGTGGGGTACCTTCTCCGTGAAGCCCCCCCTCCCCGCTGGCTGGTTCTTCCTTCACCCCGGCGAGCCCACCCCTTGGAAATCGATCGACCCAAAAGTGGATTCAGTCGGCTCAAGTGTAGCCAAATCGAGCAGCATACAAGCAAGAGCAAGAGCGAGGCGACCCAGCCTTGACAAGCAATCAATAAAGCAAGAGCGCAGTGCAGGGACCCGAGGCAAGAGCAGAGCAAAGAGCGCGAGCGCGAGCTAAAGCAAGAACTCCTCTCGATGTGGACATCGCCCGGCGAGGGAGCGACCCGTGGAGGAAGTGGCGGCGACGCGCCGTGGATGGAGCGCAGCGCCGTGTCGGGACCGAACCCCGCAAAGACCGGCAAGTGAGATCGAATCAAGAAGAAAATCGCGATTAGTGTACAACCTCTTTGGTGGCGCCGATTAGGCCGCAGATTCATCCGAGGAAACGGTGATGATGATGCTCTTCCGATGGTGCTTGAGTGAAGACAACGATTGTGGGAATGGAGGTGGCAAGAAAGGCAGGGAACATCGGGGCAGCTCCTTGGAGGTGGAGGGCGGGGTGGCTGAACCGCAGAGACGATGAGATCGACGACGGATCCTCATCCGGTATGGTGGATGAGGGACGCCGAGGTGTTGCTATGGACGACGTCGTCGGGAAAGAAGCTCCGCCGGGTGGCCAGACGAAGCAGGGTGTGGGAGGTTTACGTCGCGGGTTTTATTTGACCTTAGTGTACGAATGGGTGGGCGGATGGGATGGCGGTGGGGAACCATGGCTTAGAGAGCGCTTGTCCGAAATGTGGGGTAAGTTCTGAAAGTACCCCACCGATTTGAGGCGGTTCTTCGGTTCAGGGGTACCACGGGCATTTCACGGTCGGGATTTCACAGAGGTGGGGAGTTTTCGCGCTGTAATTTCGGAATAGCAAGGCGCTGGTTGAGATGGAGGAGTTGTTTGAACAACGAGACAAAGATATATCTTAAATATTTCGGCTAACAAGGCGCGGGTTGAAGAGGCGGAGTTTCAGCACGATAGAAGAGACGCTAGCTTCAATTTTCGGCATAACAAGGCGCGGCTTGAAATTTCGAAGAACAAGCTTAACGCGTACCCAAAAAAAGACAATTTGCACCTCAAACACGCACAACACACACAAACACCATTTAGACTAGAGTAAGGTACATGGCATTGCACGCATGAGATTTGGCAACCAAATTATGAATAAATACCACATTATAGCATGCAAGCTTTGAGTCATATATGCATGATGTAGATGTTCGCTTAATTTTATAGTTCATTTCATTCAAAATCATCTAGTTTTTATAAGAAAGCTAATCTATTTTAAGATTCATGGAATTGTGCGTTGTAAGACATAAAGTAAAAAACAAATAATGGCAAATCATGTAAAAAACATTTGGGCAATTATGATAACGGAAGATTCTAGAACAAATAAGAAGTGCTTGTGTTTTGATGTTTGTGCATTATGCTTAAGTTCAACCATGGAGTCTTCTAGATTATACATGTGGCGTAAATCTGGTGGAATCTAGATGATATCCAACGCCAATAGTGCTCAAATTTGCCATCTTTGGACCTTCGGATTCGCCTCATCCAACCACCATCTTTCAAAGTTAAAGTTACCCGCCACAATAAAAAAATATATATAATATATATAGGGGTATAGATATAGATATGTGATGCTAAAGTCACCATCATCTCCAATTACATGCACGGATGCGACATGGGCAAATGATGTCTGCCATCGGTATCTCAAATTCAAATCGACCGACCTTGTTCAATGTGTATACATTACAACATGCTCGCTTCCAAAGCACACCACGCAGATCTCCGTTATATTCATGCATGCATGGGTTTCAAACATCAGGATCTCTTATTCAAATATTTGAATTCAACTTTACATTGATTATGACCTCACCTATTCTTTTACACCCACACAGTAGTCTTCTCTTTATAATTGTACCACTAACTTCTTCTCTGCATGCATGCACACACACTACCAATCGGCATTATCTATCGACGCATGCAATCTTTTCTTCAGTCGGTCTCCCATGAAGGCACACACCCACACACATCCCCTCTTCCTCATACCGGGCATTCTTTATCTCTCACGCGTGCATGCGCAACGATCGATGTTCCTCTATGTATGTGTGTATATAGCTAGGTCTTTCATAGTTTTCCACACAAACCGATCAATCGATATATCCAAAGGAGGTCTCACCCTCTTTCCCACGCCCACATCGATCAATCTATACCTCTCCCACGCCCACATCGATCAATCATGTACTCTCTATATAGGATTAACATAAATAGCTAATACACCCACATTAATTATATATCCAACCCCCTCTCATCATCCATGCCTTCCACTTCATCTCTCGGATGTGTGCACAATAAGCGAAGACAAGGGGCGGGCTGCCTCCTAACATCACTATATATCGAGGCTAATATGAATGTGATCATTAGACAATTGCTGCTAAAAAGGTTTAATTTCATGAATTGACCCTCCTCGTAAAGGATTAGCAATGCTTGGACCCCTAGCTCATTTATTTTTCATGGCTCCGCCATCATTGGCAATGCGATTGCGTGTTAGCCTCTCTCTAAATATCGATCTCGCACTTGTGCATTCCTTCATAGTCTCCCTCCACTCGGGCCCTCGCACCATCTTCTAGCCCCCACGGATTTTGCCACATGTTCAATCTAGCAGACTCCATGGTTGAACTTAAGCATAATGCACAAACCTCAAAACAACAAAGTGGTTCTCTTTTGTTCTAGAATCTTCCATTATCATAACTGCCCAAACTTTTTTCTAGTTGAATTGCCATTATTTGTTTTTACTTTATGCTTTACAACGCACAATTCCATGAATCATAAAATAGATTAAGGGCTTCTTTGATTCAAAGGATTCTCAAAGGAATTTTGGAGGATTCTAATCATTAGGAATTTTTCCTATCTTGGTTGTTTGATTCAGAGGATTGTAAACCATAGGAATTTTTCCATATGATTCATTTGCACTAGATTTCATAGGAAACATCCCATCCTCAAACCTCTTTGAAAGAATTCTGCTTTTTCTATGCACAATCATACAATCACCGTAGGATTTCAATACGACATTCCACTATAATCCCATGTTTTTCCTATTCACGCGTTCTTAGTTTTTTATAAAACTAATTTGATTTTGAATGAGATGAACTATAAGAATTAAACGAAGGGCTACATCACGCATATATGACTAAGAGCTTACATGCTATAGTGTGGTATTTATTCATAATTTGGTTGCAAAATCTGATGCGTGCAATGCACGTGTAAATTACTAGTACTTCGAGTATGTGCAAAACACGTAAATTAGAATACCAATGGCACGCTACATGTGTCTCTCTTACAGTTCATGAAGCCACGTGGCACATGTGGAGGCGTTGTCGCGACCTCCTTGCGTGGATTGATCACAAGTGACGTGCTGCTGGTTCCAAGAATGTACTTCGTCCTCCCTGAGCCATACTAGCGGTACATGCACGAAGCGAAGATGTGCATCACGCCACGCACGCACTCATTCCTCTCACGCTGCACGCGAGGTACACGGCGGGCGCAATTTTGTACCAAGATCCACCCCATGTGATAATTTGACGTGTGTAAAGTCGTTCACTTCATTGATGGTCAATTAATACAGCGCATGCAAATTGAGTGGACGTGAGGGCGGAAGAAAGACATTATTACTCCACTGCGCGCATGCGAGTAGTTAAATCGTGGGTTGCTAGTAGTACTTCCATTGGTCTCCTTCATATTTTGTGCCAATTTTTGACAGTAACATAATATTTACGCATTTGAGCAGTGTAGTCTACTTGAAATTTATGTTCCACTAAACTCATCGGGAGCCGTTTCGGGCCTCGAAACCAAAACCATCAATTAATCTTTACCTTGTTCCCATCACATTCGAAAGCCTGCTCACACCTACTAGTACTACGTACCAAACCTGAACGTGTTCCCACTATGCAGGTATTAGTACTACTAGTGCTAGTACTTAGGTTATAAAAAGGGGAACTACCTAACCGAAAATTACTCTACCTTTCCTCCTCATAAGTGCTTCTTCTTCGTCATCGTTGCCATGGCGGTGAGCAGAGCTCTAGGTCGAGAACTACTCGTAACAAGGAGCGGCAACCAAGGATGCGGAAAAAAGAGGGCTCGCCGCCACGCAGAGACCTCGAAGATCTCTCACGGGCAGGCGATGGCTCTGGGAGGCGCCCCTAGCCGCTGAGGCGAACATGCCGAGCCAGCGGAGCTGAGTCGTTATCCCTCGACGGCATGCCCGATCAGCTCATTAAGCACCTCAATAAGCAGAAGGAGTTCATCCAAGGCTTGACGGAGTTGCTGAAGGAGACCTCGGCGACATGCCCGCTGAGCTCAATCAACAAGGGGAGTTGACCGCCGGCTTGGTGATGCTGGCGAGAAGAGCATTGCCTCGGAGAAGAAGGCGACCTGCGAAATCTTGCGACTTCGGAGGACAAGGCGAAGCTCGCCACGAGATCGACTGTTGAAGGAGAAGAACGCGGCTGGAAGAAGCTGCATGAGAATAGTAGTTCCTCGATGAAGATGCTGCGGGCCCTCGTCATGGAACGAAGGAGGAGTTGGCGAAGCTCCACGCCGAGCACCCGGCTCTTTGTCAAGGTACGTAATGCGGCCGTGGAACAGATGATGAAGGCTCGCGTCGAGAAATCCCGTCATGGACAGAATGAAGAAGATGGCGGAGGAGACGCGCAAGAAGATGGAGGTCGTGGAGGCGATGAAGAAGCGATTCACGACTCCTGCGCTAATTAGATCATTTGGGGTGATAATCTTCCTTCTTCTTTTGCTGCTGTGTTTCATCTTTTGCTTGGTGTTTACGTCAGCCGTGTCATGTTCTCTGCGAGGCATGAATAGAACAATGGTTTTTGTTTTTGAGGGAATGAGTAGAACAATGCTAACAATGAGATGACTAGCAAATTAGATCATTTTTATCGCCATATGGCACTGGGCTGCCGTGTTTACGCTCCTCCGTCAGCATTACTACTCCATTGGAAAACTTGAGTATACCGCTGCGGTTCTTTGCTCCTCCTCGATCAGGTCAAGCCGGGCGCATTTATACGAGCAGTCAAATCACAAGGCCCCGCCTTCCAGCGATAATGAGCCGTCAAATCACAAAGGCCCTCGCCTCTCGTGAAACCGACCAAGCTAGACTGCCCGCTTTCTAGCCTTTTAAAAATGTATACTTTTGTACAGCAGTAGTATCGATGGATTGCGCCATGGAGCAAAACTTGAAATTAAAAAAAGGTGGTACATATAGAGGCGCTGCATGCCAAATTATGCATATAGTACTATTAAAAAGGCTAGTCACAATAATGGTGTCAGCACAACCCACCCCTCAAATAAAACTAAGCACCACTGGAATTCTTTGACAAAACTAAGCGTGGAGGGTTAAGGGACGTGCGGGGAGTGTAGGAGCAAACTGCCAGCGCGTGCGAAACGGCAGGGTAGTGGTTTTCCATTCTCCCATGATATATCTGGAACTTCCGAGAGCCCTTGGATCGGAGATCAAACGGTTGCATGGCGTGATTCTAGACCAATGGGTGAATATCCTATCACGGAGGGTTATTACGCAAATTTTCAGCAACTTAGCATGCGACGGTTTGATCTCAGATCCAAGGCTGCCAGCAATCAGTCATGGTGATGCCTACCACGACCGTCAGCGTCGCTCCACGCTGGGCGCGCCTCTGGAGATTTAACACGGTGCGTTAGGCTATCCGATGTTGGCATGTCATACATAGTCATCACTTAGTCACTCATACTACAACAAGGTTGGCTATAAGGTTGGCTAGAAGTGTATTTTTTACTCCTCTCTATCTCTTTCTTCGTACTCCCTCCGTCCCATAATATAAGAACGTTTTTGACACTAGTGTAGTGCCAAAAACGTTCTTATATTATGGGACACATGGAGTACTAGTATTTATTGCATTTGCCAAGGAGTGACCTCTTCCAATGAAATGGTGTTCTAAGTTTGCTTCATTTAATTAGCTATAGACTCAGGGCTGGTTGTAATGGGAAGTATCATATACTAATATCATGCATATGATACTAGTGTATGACACCTCATCAAGTACTACCTCCCTAATGCATATACATATGATACTAGTATATGATACTATGCATTAAGGGAGGTAGTACTTGATATAATTAACTATAGACTCAGTTGGTTGTAATGGGAAGTATCATATACTAATATCATACATATGATACTAGTGTACTACCTCCCTAATGCATAGTATCATATACTAGTATCATGTAGTACTTTATTTATTACCATGCATGACACATAGTAGTATAGCATTTATTATGATATAGTATCATGATATGATACTCAACCCTCTTTTCTTCATTTAATTTTATGACACTTCATCAAAATTGCCTAGTTGACATGCATGATACTAGCTATGATACTACCATTACAACTAGCCTCAAAATTGTCTTTTCACCTAGGTACACGCCGCTTAGCACCGTTTCTTCCTTGGGTCACCAAACTAGTCTCTCTTCTTGATTAACTTGCCACATCAGACTTTATGCCTATGTGGCAAGCTTAAGCACCTGTAGGAGCAAGTAAGTACAATAGTGCGCTTTACATGGCATTTTTGCATATGTGGAGGAAAGAGAGGCAAGGAAAAAGTGGAGAAGTGGGCTCTCATGCAAGAGCCAGCCTCTACTACTACATGGTGGAGCATTGGGAGAGGCACCTATATGGAGGTGGTCAGGAATCGGGAGACTCACGCCGGTTGTAGTGCCGCAGTTAAAATGATAATGGCAAGTCAAATCATGGGGCCCCACCTGTCCAAAGAAGAACTCATTGTCAAATCACACAACCCTACGTTTGCAGCAGCCTACTCCCTCGTCTTCTCCGTCTCTGTCGAACCGACTAGGCGGAACTGTCCCGCCGCCTACCGGGCAGAAAAGCCCGCCCTCGACTTTTAAATAGTATACAATATACTAATTTTGTATCCATGGATTGCGCCGCGCCATGGAGCAAAGCGTCTAGAAAGCGGCGGTACACATGTACGGAGTATACAACACGCACGTCGCGTTAAGCGCCGCACCCTGACGGTCGGTCGATCAGCACGCTGCTCTCGAATGGAACACACGCGTCATATTGCGTTCGCACACACATGTGGGGCGGCAATTGAGAACCGACCATAGGCACACTCCCGGCCCGCAAGTCGGGTGACTTAATAGAAGAGGCGGCGATAGTACTAGAAAGTGTTGTACTACGTTGGTGCTGGACGATCCCTTCAAGACACGGAAGATCAGTTCGTCCATGCATGTGACCAGACTCCAGCGAACACCGGATTGGCTATCGTCTACATATCGTGCGGGCTGTGTTGTACATGGCTGTAGTTGTGGTGAGAAATCTAAAAAGGTTTCTTGTCATCTCGCAAAATTATGTGTCATGTGCTTCGGATCACTGCGAGGGTTAAACAGCGACAACCTGAGTTGGGCTAGTCATTGGGGGCACATGCACGACAAGGACTACTCGGCTGCCATCTAGGTCAAGCCGGCTATGTTAATTAGGACATCTATCGACGGACCCCTTTTCTACGAGTTTATCTTTAATTTGAGCTTTGTTCCTCGTCTAGTTTGTCCGTCGATTCATGTTGTCTCCTTTGGGCAGTGAGGTTATGATTTCTTGTCATGTGGCATTTTTCGTGTTATATGTTATAATCCGGCGCTTCAGATCAAAATGGCGACAAGCTGCGCCTCCGGCCACGTGCATGAAGACTTCTCGGCGGTCATTGACGAGGTCAAGCTGGCTCCGTAGACAAAAGAAAACTAAGTACTACTCCACTATATAGGCAGGAGCCTCCGCTTGCTTGCTAGTGTTGCTCTCTTCACACCGTCTCGGCCTCTCGAGATCTAAACACGGCAATGGTGGCCACACTCTCTCTCTCTCGCTCACCGCTGGTCACAGATCCAGCCGGATCCTCTCCGCCGGAAGGTGAGAAGGTGCAACGTCACTGTGATCGTCCTCGGCGACGGTTCTTACCCACCTGGCTATGCGTCGATCAGCCTGCCTTTGCCGTTTCTCCCAAGCACCACTGGCGAGGAGGGCCTCGACCTCTTCTTCCTCGCGTAGTGTGGGCAGATCCGCCTCCCCCGCCCACCTAGCGACATCCGGCGACCATCGGTATAACTTCCTTGAAACCGGCCTTGCTCTACTTCCCGAGCTCTGACGTCGCTGCATTTGTAACTTTTACTATTTCTCGGGCCCCTCAGAGATAGGATCGATCGGCTGTTAGAAAACCACCTAATTTTTTACGTTTAAGAGGTAAAACTAGTTCATGCACTCGAATCTAGTACTACTTGGTTCAAACAAGGAAGAAAGGGGTTAAGGGGTGGGGTGGGGAGGATTTGTTACCTGAATCTAGGACTTGGTCGAAAGAGGAAATAATGGGGGCGAAAAGTAGCGGAGGCCGGCTATCCAACTGGTCTCTAGGTCTAATAGGAAATAAAGGGAAACGCAGTACAAACTCAATATAAACCCGATCTATTGGTTGAAAAAGGAAAGAAAGTGGGGACTGGGGGACAAGTCAATAGAGTAAGTCCAGCACTAGATTTGCTAGCCTGACACAGTATAAGGTGGCTACACCGAACAAAAATGGGACCAACCCAGATATCCTGTTATGATGTTTGTTGCCCCGAGCCACTCTTATGTAATGCCACTGGTAAAATGTAGCAGTCGCGCTGTTAAAAGTAAGGACACGTTAAACCAATGTTGTTTTCAATGTAATGCCTCCAATAATATGAATCAATGGCACTTCTTTACATGTCCTGCTAAAATTTCCCATTAAGATAAGTTGGTTCTTTTCGTTAGAAATGCAACTGTCCCGGTCCACCTACTCTCCCTGCCCAAAGTAATGTCGTATTTAACGGTTGGCATAGTTAATCCTGATGCCCACACTAATATCTAGCAATGCCACTGCTTTAGAAATTGCTACTGTCCTTGTAGGATTGCCATTCAGATAAGGAACATGCTTCTTTTCATTTGATGCATGTTTCATCACTTGTTACTTGTTAGTCACCCTCCTTTCCACCTTTTTTGTGCAAACAGAGATATACATTTCACGCTCGATCTTAGTTGAACTGCACAAATGATATCCAAATTATAGTTGAGCATTCCAGGAGCTTCACAACCAACCTTGATGTTGCTCAATTTTATTGCAACTAATGAAGAAGAAGCTCTGTGGGTTTCGTTTTCTGATGGAAATGGAACCGGGGCTGGAGCCCTTTTCTTAAAAAAAATTGAAGAAGAAGCTGCTAGCTCACGGGACATTGCTTCATTTTAGGTGAACTGCACCAAAAGGTCCCATGAATTGAATCATCCATGTTGGTGATTGAAAGAGCCACTTGACATCCCGCCTAAGCACCCCGCCTCCATCCTTGCGGCCTTACGGTACACCTCGTTTGCCACCTGCTCGACCCTAGTGTCACCGATAAAATGAAGTAATAATACAGTTAAAATAGGCGAGTGTCATCTCTATCATTTCATTTCCAATGTAGATAAAGAAAGTGCTTCTCTTTGTTAAAGTATGTTTCATCAACTAGTCCCATTGTTAATGTTTAAGCGTTTACGCAAACTGGGTGCTTAATTTTAGTTGATATGTACAAAAATAGAGATTTGAATGTCTCAAAGCGCCTCCTTGTACTACTTTGCTGTACAATCGATGTTCATCACCGGCAGAAGGTGTATCTGGAGACTTGGGGCGATGTCCAATATGAGGCATATACAGATGAGGCGTCGCGGGCCCATCTCGCCCTCGCATGACATGGCATACTATGATACTATCGCAATATTTTCTTCTATTTATTTTGTGTGTTTCATCAACTAGTGCCACTATAATGTAATCACGCTTTTTCATTATCTGTGCAAACAGGGTTATTCAGCTGCATTTTGGTGGAACTGCACAAATGTACGTATGGAACCGGCATATATGCAGAAAGTAGGTGTGCCAAGTAAAATTACCGACACCAACCATGCTGCATGCACGATTGGCATCCACCACAACCAGTGGGATGTGTGGCGCTCTCGTGGATGGATCTTTCTCGGCAGCAAATCCTCTAACCAAATACTAGTAGCTTATATTGGCAGTTTTCTAGGAGTACTCTTTTCTGAAAGAAGCACCAATCTATTTTCTTTATTTGTACATCGTGTCACAACTTTGACCCAAAGGTCCAGAGCTATTTTAGGGTGATTGGCGTAGTACTCGGAGACTGATTGTAAGCATGATTTTCATTAGTGTCACACTGATTGTAAGCATGAGCAGGTGGAAGATTAGGTTAGTGAAGCTTACCTTAAACCCTACCGCCGCCCGTTGAAGCGAGGCGGCGTCCGAGGGAACCGTGGAGAACGTCGGGAAGCGACGTCGCGCCATCCGCCTCCTCTTGCGGTGGGAGAACGAATACTCCTGTGGCTCCACTGGCTCGCACCTCACGAATGGCACACCATACTCGATCGATTCGTTATCCTCTAGGTGCTCGACCTTGACTTGTACGCCCACCACCTCCGCTCGACTGTCGCCTCGGCGAATCTGGCTCGCCCCATCGCCCATAGGAGATACTCGATGAACTTCGGAGGATCTGCGCGTGATCGCCGCCGAGGAGTACATGTACATCGCCGCCCTCATCGCCGCCGCCTTGCTCTTTTCGCATACATTGCCACATGGCCCGCACTGGCTCCTGAAATCTCCCACTCATTGTCAAACCAACTAAGGATCTCCTTCAACACGCTAACTTTGCCGGTCGCCGCCAAGATCTCGCACTCGATTCGCTCTTGCATCCTCTCCATAGATGTCATTCTGAGTGGTCCGGTGCTAGCTTTGGAAGATGGGAGGAGACGGTGGTCTTGCAATAGAGAAGAGGAGAGGAGAGGAGGTGGTTTTGGAATGGAGATGATGGAGAGGAGAGGAGGTGGTTTTGCAATGGAGAGAAGATCGAAGAGGGGAGGCGAGACCGTGGTTTTGGAATGGAGATGATGGAGAAGAGGAGGTGGTTTTGGAATGGAGATGATGGAGAGGAGAGGAGGTGGTTTTGCAATGGAGAAGATCAAGAGGGAGAGGCGAGACATGTGGTTTTGGAATGGAGATGATGGAGAGGAGAGGAGGTGGTTTTGCAATGGAGAAGATCAAGAGGGAGAGGCGAGACGATGGTTTTGGAATGGAGATGATGGAGAGGAGAGGAGGTGGTTTTGCAATGGAGAAGAGGGAGAGGAGCGTCAAGCGATTTAGGATTGGGCGAGAGGGCATGGTGTTGTGGGATCAAAATCAAAATCAATTTACCCTTCAATTAAGAAAGCGACCCCACATTAACTAGTCTCCCTTTTATTCTCGGTCATAATTGACCATGATTTTCGCACATAAAATATATGTTATACGTTGCAAAAATAATATAATTTGAAAGTACATTCAGATACGAACCAAACGATACAATTTTTGGTGACATGCATTCACATTTTGCTTGTCACATACGGACGTGGTCAAACTTTGACCCAAAATACGCAAAACAACAAAAAATACTTCCAAGACCAGCGCCGCTCTTCGCTTTTCTCCTATTCCAATCTAAATCCACCGCGCTCCTCTCCTGTTCCAATCTAAATCCAGCGCGCTCCTCTCCTCTTCCATTTCAAAACCACCGCCCCTCCTCTCCCTGCTCCACCAAAACCAGCCGCTCCTCTCCCGTTCTAATCCAAAACCAGCGCCGCCCTCCTCCTCTTCCATTCAAAACCACCGCCGGCAGTGAAGGTGCTGTGGAGAAGTAGATCGATGGAGGAGTACAACCGATACATGAGGATCGCAGACGGCGACCGTGTGAAGCTAGCTAGGATGTTGGAGATCTGCCTTGGTTTGACAACAAGGACCAACTAGCGGCGACGCGACATCCATGGCCAAATATCTGCAACAGAGCGAAGGCGGCGATACTCCCGGAGGAGTCGAGCCGAGTACATAGAGCTGCTCCTCTGGGCCATGGAGCAAACAGATTCACCGAATCCGATCGTGAGGGAGCGGTGGTGGAGTATCGATCCCATGGAGCATCCACCGAGAGATTGAAGGATCGAGCATCTACAGGTGCCGTTTGTGAGGGTGTCCTGCCAGAGCGAGCCGGTGGAGTCTTCGTCGATCGAACCCAACTGCAAGAGGAGAAAAGCAGTTGGCTCGACGACGCTTCCCGCCATCGCCTCCCTCGCTGCTCACATCGTCTCACGGGCGGCTGCCCCGCCGAGGAATAGGAGGGGACTGCCCCCAGCCCAATAGTCGGGCATGTTGTGAATTGTCAGGAGGAGCTTAGGGTTGTCAGTATTTGCAGGTTGTGAATTGTGTTTTGTGTTGTGTATTTTGAGAGTACTTTCAGATATGAATGTCTTTTGAATTTCAGATTTGCAGATTGAGCATATGAAGAATTTTATGAATTCTAGAGATCTATTTTAGCACTTAAAAAATGTAGTTTCATAGGAGTATAAAATGTGCATTTAGAAGAAACTGCAAGTTTCAGTTTCAGATAAGAAACGCAAGTTCAGTTTAGATAAGAAATCGCAACTTTCGAGGCGTAGCATTTATATTAACACGGCCTTTTCAAACAGGGTTAACATCATGTTGGAAGTTTTATTCATGTAGTCGAAAATGGAACTACCAGCCAGCTTAACATCATGCTGATCAACATTCATGCATAGCACATCTTCATATGATGCATAGTCAAAATGCCCACACAATGTTGAGTGTGCTGAAACACATGAGAAAACGAGGGACGGAGTTTTGGCAAGTGTTGGACGTGGTTTTGGGCTGCCCGCCTAGGCTTTCATTTTAACATGCGCAGCCCACGACCTCGGATGGGAGGGCCTGTTTGTATTTTCTTAGGGCCGTCATGTATCGACCGCCTATGGACCTCCCATCCGAGGTTTTATTTTGGCAGCCCAATTTATGTATTTTTTTGAAGAAAACGCAGCGTCTGTTCTATTTTTCTATATAAGAATAGGAACGCTGTGTACAACTTATGTTTCCTTTTAACTATATTATATATATTTAAATTATTTTATATGTTATTATATATTATTTTATTGTCATCATATATTTAATAGATACTTACATATGTAAGAAAACAATATCCCACATCTTATTAATTATAAAAATAATTTCTTAACAAATAAAATCCTGGATTGTTTTGCACGTAAAATCCTAGTGATTGTGTACAAAAGCTTGGTAAGATTTAAGGACCAATGTAATAATATCACTTATTATTTAAATATATTTATAACAAAATGCTCAGCCCTTTTTATTTTTTTTATAACATTGCTGGCCCAACCCAACATTATAATTAGAATCAGCCCAGCAAAATCGTGTATCTAGATAAAGTGCAAATGGCCTGTAATTTTTTAGGAAATAAAATAAATGGGCCGCATGAAAGCTACATTAATTGTTCACCCAGCCCAACTAATGGCTGTAATTCAAAAAAGAAGATCAAATTGACTGTAAATTCTACCGCGCAAAAAAAGACTGTAAATTCTGAAAAATGGGTTGAATACGTGCCACATTTTTGGAGGCTGAAATGTGGGCCAATAGGTCGAAGCCAACGCAAGTCGTTGTAAATTTAGTCAACAAATGATTCTCGATGTTAGCCGTTGGATTTACATCCAACGGCCGACATCCATCTTCAATCTCTCGCCTTCTTCCTCCAGCCGCTGGACCACCTCCCCTCCCTGCTGCTAGTAGCTCGCTTAGCACGCTTCGCTATGAAGCGCTACTCCACCGCTGGCTAGGCCATCCTCCAACCTCCACACCTCCTGTTCTTCTCCACCGATCGCCGAACCACACCGCACTAGAACCAGCTAACCTCAGACACCTCTCCGCTCGCAACTCTACTCCCTGCCTTCCCATCTCCGGCTCGTTGTTGTCCGGGCCTCGCTGCCGCCCACCACCTTGGATGTGCTCGGCATGGCGTGGTCAACATGGTCAACGAACGACACCATCGGAAGTAGGCTGTGCGGAGAGGCCGACACCGGGTCCACGACCGCACACAAGGAAATGCCTCCTTATTACGCATTAAATAATGATTCCTCCACCTGACATCTGGGACCCACCGGAAGGGCCTCAGTATTTCGCGAAAAAAACGTGCCCCCCGCTGACTTGTCGGACCCACCAGCTATCTTCACACGCAAGGAAGTGCCTCCTTATTACGCACAAAAAATGAATACCCCCGCCACCGGAACCCAAAGATACCGGGAGGCTAACTTGGGCCTACCAAGTTGACGGGGACGGAGGGCTTTGTCAACTTAGTCAATATGAACGATTCTAGATCCCGTTACCGTACGATGTTCATCCAACGGTTATAGTGCTTCTTCAACCTCTGGTCTCCTTGCTCCAGCCGCCCAAACCAGCGCCGGCCGGTTGCTGCGTCCTCCTGCCTCCGTGGCCGGCCAGGATGCCGCGAGGCCTCACCGCCTCTACTACTCCCCACCGCTGGCCAGGCCATCCCTTGTCGGTGTACTAGAATAGGGGTACCCTAGCACCCGAACTGCGCGTGCACCGACAAAGGGCAGCGCCTCATGGCATGCCGGCCGGCTGGGCCGCTAAGATCCTCAGAGCTCCCTTGGAGCCATTCAAGAACAAAGAAGTAAGACCCCTGCAAGAGAAGCTTGCCGGAAGGCCACTCAAGGCGCCAAACGAGGCCCCGCAAGAGGAGCTTGCCGGAAGGCTTGGCGCGCTAAACCCCAAGCGCGACAAGGTTCTCGCCATGGCAAGGCGCTTTGCCGGGCGGCGACCTCTTCATCTCCGCCCCACCACCCGCCAACGTGTCACCACGGGTCCCCCAAGCACGCTTTGTGGGCTGTGCCGCCAGCTGGGAGTAGCGACAAACAACGACAAGCCACCATCGTGGCGGGCGGAGGCGCACTTAACGGTCCCTCATAACTGTTCAAGCGATCGAGACAGCATTGATGACCCTTGTCCCTTGTCCGTCGAGTTAGGTATAGATTATCAGACACCGTATAAAGCGTGTACCTACCTAAGTTTTTACCATTGTAACCTTGTCTCTTTGCCATATGTGGTAACCCCTTGTGCCTATAAAAGGAGGTCCAAGGGCAACGAGAGGAGGTTCGATTCGGCTGGGTTTCTAGTCTAGCTCCAGCTTAGTTCATCACACTCAAGTTAGGGTCTTGTAGCCAGATTGCTCCCTAGCAAGAACACAAGATAATCCACAAAGCAGCAGTGAGAGTATTATCTCCGAGAGCTCTGCTGGGTAAAACCCTCTCGCGCGCATCGCCTCGGCCGCTCTTTGTGCAGTCTCCGCCCCCTCCGAACCACAAAGGGACCCAGTGTCCCGTAGGTGCTCGTGGGGCACGATCAGCCCTCCCCGCCATCTTTGGCGCGCCAGTAGGGGTTGCGCCGAGGCTGTGTGAACCCGGTCCGCGGTCGTGACTAGCAACTTCATCGACGCCTTCGTCGACATGGCGCCGAAGAAGAAGCCTTCGGCAAGAATGAGCCATCCGCTAAAACCCACCACCACCGGAGCCATCAGCCGGTGGGGAAACGTCATGGAGGGACTGCATCGCCGAGAGCCCACGATGCCGCCGGTCCAAGGACAACGCGGCGCTGGCGGCGTCCGACCGCACCTGCGCCCATCGCAGAGGCGCGGACAGCAGCGCCATGATACCCGCGGCACCATACGATCTTTTGGATCAAGGCTGCTGGAGGATCTCGAGGCCCTCGAGACCCAAGATGCACCTCAAAGATGTCGGCGACGAGTGGGGTACGGTCGCTGGGTGGATGCTGCTCCTCCTAACTTGGTTAGGAGTCTCAGCATATCCTGCTTCGCCCGCACGCTTTTGCCGCCAACCACACCAGCCGAAGCCTTGGCGAGAGCCGAAGCCATTACTAGATTATTCCCTCCGACGGCCGATAAGGCCGACGCAGTGGAGGGCCACACCAGCCTCATCGGCCGCTTAACGCGACGCCCCGCTGCAACCGAAGCGCTGCGAATCGCTGGGCGAGGCGACAAGGCGCGAGCCGATGGCGATTTAGACTTGCGGGGTGCGCCATCAGTACACTCCCTTCCCGAAGGCCAAGATCGCCGATCGCCGGATCCACCTCGACAGCGACTCCACAAGATCATCGGATCCGCGAGCTCGCGCGACCAGCGCCAAGTTCTTCGAACGGCAAGAAGAGGACGCCGAACCCAGACGAAGCGCCAAGAGAAGCGCCGCCGTCAATCTGACCAACGCGGGGCCCATCGTCGATATGCACGCGCCAGGGGAACCAAGCGACTTGTCAGACGCGGTGGGTTGCCCGCTCACTCGTGAGCTGCGGCAAGTTCGGTGGCCCGACAAGAAAAACTTCAAACCAGACGGTCGGAGAAGTACGACGGCGACACACCCATCGGAGTTCCTCAAAGATCTACACCATCGCGTGCAAGCTGCGGGGGGCGACGACAAGATCTCGCCAACTACTTCCCTTGGTGCTCAAGCCAAACGCCGTGTCTTGGCTCATGCACTTGCCGGATGGCTCTATTTCTTCTTGGCAGATTTGTGCCATCGGTTTGTTGGCGCCACACAGCGCCACAAGCCTCATGGCCGTGAGAGTGATCTCCACCTGCTTGCCTGTAAGGAGGGGAGTCTCTACGCAAATTCATCCAGAGATTCAATGAGTGCACTACAACATCGAGACGCCCACCCTCGCAGAAAGGATCAGTGCATTCCATCGTAATGTACGTAAATCGCAGGATGAGGAGGAGATGGCGATGTGCAAAGTGAAAGACGCCAGCGAGCTCTACGCCTGGCCGACAAGTGTGCACGCTACTGAAGAAGGAAGAAGACTCCCGAGAGAATGTGGAGCAGAGTCGACAGTGAGGGATCGCCTGCAAGAAATAGCCATGCTAAACAACAGGAGGAAGAAAACCAAGAAGTACTAGTTGTCGAGCAGTCCGCAAGGATGGTGCCGCCAACAAAGCCAAGGCCGGTGGTTCGGCAAGGAGGTTGCTGACGCCGACCGCCAAGCCGCGGGCGGCCACGACAAGCCCGGCAGCTCCAACAAGCAAGATCAGAAAATCCACCGCACTAAGGGCCATGACCTCCGTGAGCTGCAAGAAAGTCGAGCAGCTTGTTGAGCTGCTGAAAGCTGAATACGAGCGCGGATAAGGAGAAATCCCAAGAAGGTGCAGGTGCAGCCAAGAAGAAGAGACCCGGTCGGGAGGACACCATGGCAAGGCCAAGCAGCAAGAAGGAGACAGACCTCCCGTGGGCCGCGATAAAGAAGAAGATGAAGATGAAGATGACGAGGACTATGAAGATGTTGAAGCCGATGAGCAGGAGTTTCAAAAGGCAACAGAGGTCCTTTGCGTCGACGGTGGTGCGTCTCTGCATACCTCACACCGCCAACTCAAGCAATGGATGCGTGAGGTCAACGCAGCGTAACCATCCATAGAGTCACGCAAACCTCTCGGTGGTCCAGACGCCCATCATCTTTGACATTGAGGATCACCCCGATCGCATCATCGCGGTCGGGTGTTTGCCGATGTTGGTCTCACCAACCATCCGCAACCTCAAGGTCACAAAGATGTTGGTTGACGGCGGGCCGGCCTGAATTTGATCTCCTCCACAAAGGCTCCGTAAACTTCAAATCCTCGACAAATGAGCTCAAGAAACTGGTACTTTCCAAGGAATCAACCCAGAAGGAGCAAGCCCAAGGGAAGATCACGCTGTCGGTAACCTTCGGCAGGAGCTCAACTTCAGAATCGAGAGGGTCACGCTCGACGTTGCCGATTTCCCATTGCCCTACAATGGCATACTTGGCCGTCCAAGACTCGCCAAGTTCATGGCCGCCTCACTATGCATACAACCTACTCAAGATGCCCGCCCGATAAGTGTCATTTCTGTCCACGGCGACAAGAAGGATGCACTTATCTGCGCCGACAAGATTTACCGGATGCAGCAGCCGCGACAGATAGCAAACCACTTACGGCTGAAGCTCCCGGGCGAAGAAGAAGACCACTGGTCCGCAAGAGCTCTGCTGTTCACTCCTGCAAGCGCACCTCTTCGAGTGCTGCGCCACCACGAGGACGCACCATCGAGCTCCACCGCAAGTGCAACAAGACGATGACAGCTCCACCAAAAACCAAGAAAGTGCCCGCCAAGGAGGACGGCGCTGGTGGTACCTTTACCATTAGTGCCACGCTTGATCCTAAATAGGAAGGCGAGCTCGTTGCTTTCCTGCATGCGAATGTCGATGTGTTTGCATGGCAACCATCCGATATCCCCGTGTTCCTGTGAAAGTAATTGAGCACCACCTAGCTGTCCTGTCCTCACGCCGCCCGTCAAGCAAAAAGTTAGGAAACAGGAAGTGGAGCGCCAAGAGTTCATAGCGTAAGAAATCAAGAAATTGGAAGCAGCAGGCTTGTCGAGGAGTCCTCCACCCCACGTGGTTGGCCAATCCGTAGTGGTGCGCAGCTAATGGGAAATGGAGGCTTTGTATTGACTTCACAGATGTTAATAAAGCTTGTCCCAAGGACCCATTTCCTTGCCGCAGATCGACCAAATTGTTGACTCCACGGCCGGATGCGATCGCTTTCATTTCTTGATGCATATTCAGGATATCATCAGATCTTCATGGCGTAAGAGGATGAAGAGAAACCACATTCATCACACCATGTGGCACGCATCGCTTTATACGGATGCCTTTCGTTTGAAGAATGCTGGTTCAACCTTTGCAAGGGTAGTCCATGATGCTTTTGGACCACGATACACGTAAATGTAGAAGCCTACATGGATGGCATAGTGGTCAAGAGCAAGGACAGAGCGACTCGATTCAGGATTTGATGAGACGCTTGCAAACCTACGCGAGATCAACCTCAAGCTCAACCCCGAGAAGTGCGTGTTTGGAGTCCTTCCGCAAGCTTCTCGGTTCTTTGTATCTCAGCGGGAATTGAAGCCAATCCCGACAAGATCAAGGCCATTGAGCGATCAAGCACCAAAGCGCGTCATGGACGCCGAGGCTTGCCGGTTGCGTGGCTGCTCTCAAGAGGTTCATCTCTAAGTCCGCTGAGCTTACCGCCGCTTTTCAAGATTTTGAAAAGGTAGGTCCAATGAAATGGACTCCTGGCGGAGGCTGCGCTGCAGGACTTGAAGGGATACCGCCCTCCACTCCAATACTTGTCGCACCTAAACCGCAAGAGAAGTTGTTGCTGATATAGCGGCACCAATCAAGTGGTTAGTGTTGCGTTAGTAGCGGAGAGGAGGCGGATGATGAGCCGCAACCGAGGCAAAAGGCCCAGCGACAAGCTGGGGCTTCGCCACAAGCTCCGGTCCCGGCAACGACGGATCAACGCAGGGTTGCGATAAGATACGGAAGAAGATGGTGCAGCGCCTACCACTTTTGTCGGCCCTTCCTTCAGGGGGCTAGATCAAGGTACTACGTGTGCGTAAGCTGGTTTTCGCCTGCTCATGGCCTCGAGAAAGCTGCGCCATTACTTCCAAGCACATGAGATAACAATCGTCACTCGCTTCCCAATCAAGAGGATATTGCAAAATCCAGAGGCAAAGTGTGATTGTTGAGTGGGCATTGAACCGCAAGCTTTGGTCTCAAGTTCGAAAGCACTTCAACTATCCAGAGCAGGGAATTGGCAGAATTCATAGCAGAGTGGACGCCAACGCAAGATGAAGAAATTCCAGACGAGCATCCCCGCCAAGGAGGCAAATAAAGAGTGGTTGATGTACTTTGACGGTGCCTTCTCGCTGCAAGGCGCCCGGTGCCATGCGTCGCTTATCGCACCCACCGGAGAGCACCTCAAGTACATAGTCCAGATGCACTTTCCCAAGGAACAAGCAACAAACAATAATGCAGTAGTATGAAGGATTGCTTGCTTGTCTCGTGATTGCGTGGACCTTGGGATTAAGAAGCTCATTGTCGGGGAGACTCACAACTTGTCGTCCGCCAAGTAAATAAAGATTACCAGAGTCCGCTGATGGAAGCATACGCCGATGAAGTGAGGAAGCTGAAGAGCACTTTGAAGGCTCGCAAATGGAACACGCCCAAGAGCATGTAATGATATAGTTGATGGCCTCTCCAAATGTGCCGCACTTAAGTTGCCCGTGGAACCAGGGATTTTGTGCTCAAGCTGACTCAGCCAACCGTGACACCATCAACAGGCAGAGCAAGAAGAGAAAATTGGTTTCCGCGATCACTTTCCGCAGAGCTCTCCGGCCGCCGCCAAGAAGGTCCCTAGAACCAATGCAATATCACTAAGGAGCAGTCGTTCGACAAACCACGCGGTTTGTATCGTTGAAGAACGCCCCGACAAGCTCAGCTCCGCAAGCTTGACGGGATCATCGAGCTCCGGCGGACCAGCGGGTCCTCATCAGAGAAGCTGATGGTCCCGCAGCGACAGATGAGCCTTTAGTCCTTGTTGTCGAGCCACGTGCTCCAACATGGGCACAAAGAGATCGCCCATTTTCTTTTCGACACGTGAGAACTTCCCAAAAGCAAGAAGAAGCGGAAAGTAGCCCGACAAATAAGTATGTACCAGTTTGTTGATAACATCCTGCATGTATGAGACTCAACGGGTGAAATTGAAGTGTATTTGCCGGAAGATGGATGTAAGCTGTTGGCGGAGATACACGGAGGCATATGTGGTCACCACATTACAAGAAGAGCACTTGCCGCAAAGCTTTCCAAGAAGGTTTCTTCCGCCGAAGCCCTCCAGATGCAACCGCACAAGTAACCAAGTGTGAAGCGCGTGCAGCCCATTCAAGACAGATACACCAGCCAGCTCAAGCTCTCCGTGACGATCCCTTTATCCTGGCCCTTCTCGGTCTGGGGCTCGACATCTCGGCCCCTTCCCCGAAGTTGTCGGGGCTTTGAGTACTTGTACGCCACAATCGACAAGTTCACAAAGTGGCCGGAAGTGGAACCAGTGAGGAAGGTGATAAGACACCACCGCCAAGTTCTTCAGTCAATTGTTTGCCGCTTTGGGATTCCTAACCGGATCATCACCGATAACGCACACACGCTTCACGAGTCGCACCTTCATGCAAGACGCCCAAGATCTTGGCGCCAAGATCTGCTTTGCTTCCGCTGCTCATCCGAGAAGCAACGGTCAAGCGTAGAGGGCAAATGCTCAAGTGCTGCGAGGACTCAAGACCGTAACTTTCGACAGCTGCACAAGTGCGGAAGGAACTGGATCGAGGAGCTGCCAGCGGTTCTTTGGTCGATCAGACGACGCCAAATCGAGCCACCGCCGACACCCTTTGCTCTAGTCTACGGAGCAGGGCAGTTCTCCCCACGGAACTCAGATACGGGTCACCTCGAGTGCTCGCTATGATGAGCTTGAGCAAGAGCAGCTGCGGCAAGATGACGCTACTGCTCCTCGAGGAAGATCGCCTTCAGCTGGCAGACGAGCTGCTCGTTATCAAAGAAGCTTTGCGCCGCTACCATAGCCGCAGTTAATGCCGAAGCTTCGAGGAAGGCGACTTTGTTCTTCGCCGCTCAATCCGCCAAGAATTCCAAAAGTTGACGCCAAGTGGAAGGCCCTTATCGGGTAAAACGAGTCACTAGGCCCGGCGTTGTCCGCTTTGAGACCGAAGACGGCTTTCCGATGAGCAATTCCCGAACACGAGCATCTTCGCAAGTTTTACCCATGAGGCGCGTTGCCGGAACCTGCTCAAGAACCCACCTTTTGTACAAGTCTTGCCGCTGTTGCATGTAATCCTTTGTACAAAGCCGGGCGCACTCGTGCATCAAGAAGCCTATGGTTGCGCACATTTTTGTTAATACATGCTTCCATAATAAAGTATGCATGTGCTTACTAACATCTTGTGCAGCACCCACACCCGGTAGTTTATAGTGTGCTATTAGGCTCCATAACTTCATTTTTCTTCTTTCTTCTCAAACAAGAAGAAGGTTCATCCACCCACAAGTTAACCGGGGAGAGGAGGAGATAGTGGTGTGGGCATCGCCGAGGAACTGCCGCTTGCCGAAGACGGACAACGTAAAAGCTAAGTTGCTAAGTTTAAGCGACCAGTTTTAAGTTTTCAAGTTATCTTCCTCGAACGATGGTACTTTGTATGGAAAACCTGCGCGCGAGGAACCAAATCGTGATCGGTCGCGCTTTTTATTTTGTTTCGAGTCCGCCAACAACTTAAGTGAGCTGCGACTAGTCCGCGACGAGGTTGCTTGTCGGTAGCGACTTCGCCAAAGAAGCATCAAGTTCAGACTCGGGGCCATGGGCAAGGGTGCTCGCACCGCAAGTTTCCCGAAAGCGAGGGGTAAAAACATACAAGGGAAGAAATCGAGTAAAGGAAATAACGCTGCATTCGATTGCCTAAGATAGTGTATATTACATAATAACTTGTCGCAGATCTAATAGGCTTTTCTCACAAAACATGATCTACAAATGACAAGAGAAGGATAAACTTATGCCTAGTCCACGCGGCCGCCGAGCCTTCTTGACTCCGCCACCCTGTCCACAATGGTGCGATAAGGGTCTTGAGCGCTTCAACATCGGGCGGATGAAGGCATGGACTTGAGGGCCTTGGAGAAGTCGACGCTGGGTTGCGGAAGGCCACCTTCATCAACACCTTCCGAGAGCCTCGACACAAACTTGGCGTGATTCTCCGCCAATTGCTTCGAACTCATCCCGAGTCACGGATACCCGCCAACACGCCTTTGAAGAATAGGCTGAGCTTGACACTGGGTTGGAGGTTCTCGCCGTGGAATATCCAAGATCTGGCTATCCCCAACTCTATCAGCTCATTGTGGATGCCGCGGCGTGTCCACGAGGCCTTCGTCCAATGCATTATGCTGTCCCAAGATTATTCTGGGCGGTCACGATTCGACAAAGAACTCCTCGTGGCCTTGATTTTCTCCAAGAGGCCTGCTTCCCGCCCCCGACGCCGCTCAACGCCTCCGCTAAGGTGGTTAATTTCAGCTCCAGATCCGCTTTGATGTTCTTGGCGCATCGATCTCCTTGATCTTTTCACCAAACGACCTCGCAGCTCGCCGAGGGTATAAGCGCCCTTCTCACGCCAAGGCTTCAACCCGTGACCTCCTCGGCACTTCTTCGAGGGTGGACTCAGCTGAGCCACCCTCGCCTCCAGCTCCTTTATGGCTCCCTCGGAGCTGCAAGATCCTTTGCCTCCCGGCGCCCGCGATCGCTTGCTTGCCAAGCAGCGAGATCTTCCTCAAAGCCGCCGAGGTTGATCTTCCGCGCCACCACTTTCTCTAGCAGAGCTTCTCACCGGCAAGCCTCTCGCTGCCCTCAACCTCGCTTTTCTCCAAGATAAAGGCCGCGGCCCTCGCAAGCTGCTCCCGAGCCTCGCTATGTCCCGGAGAGTCTCTTTGTTGGCGATCGGAGCTCTTCCGACATTTCTCCAAGTCAGCTCCCGCCCTGCGACGAAGCGCCTCGACTCCAGCTTTGGTCGGCCGCGTAGAGTAGCAGCAACCTCCTTAGCAGCTGCCTCCTCGGGTTCACCATCGCTGCTGCTCGGGCATCAACCAACACACCATGGAGGCGAGCAGCCCGCGATCAAGGTCTCCTTCGGCCGGCACCCTAGAGCTTGATGCCCATGGGAGCTTGATGAAGACACCTCACCGCTTTCAGATAGGCGCCGGGCCGGGCTCCTCAAGTCCGGCGCTGCATCGGTGGTGGGGATCGGCGGTCGGCGCGCCTGGCGCCCTGCGGCCTCCGGCCGTCAGGCGATCGCTGGTTCCTCCCGCCTCAAGGCCACTGCCCTCGGCAGCCTCCTCACCGGCGGGCTTGTCAGCACCAGCTTCCTCCTCCTCCATGTTGGCGGCGTCGACACTGCCGCCACGCCTCCTCGCTGGCAGCCTCGGTTTCCATCGGTCTCCTGAGATGGATCTGTGGTCGGAGGAGGAAGCATGATCGCATGATATTCGGAAAAGGTAACCCAAGGAAAACTATCAAAACAAGAAGGTTACTCAGCAGGGGGGCTCGTGGTCGCGGCCTCCACCACCGGAGGGTCGCCGGGCGCCAGGCCCTTGTCGGGAAGCTCCCTTGTCTGGAGAAGCCTCCTTGCCGGAGAGCGCCCTTGGCAGAGAATCCTCCCTTGGTGGCGAGTTGAAGCAAGCAGAATTTCGAGCGGCCTCCGGGCCTCCCGATGAGGCCGGACCTCGGGGTAGCCTCCTGCTCCATGATGTGGCTGCTCGCTCCTACAAAATCCAGCAAACCAGATATAAGTAACGGAAAAGCACCCAAGCACGCCTAACCACGGTAGCATACCGATACTTACCGGGGCCAGCCGGGGCTGCTCATGAAGGGTTGCTGGTCCGCAAAGGAGTCCTGGACGTGCCCTGCTGCTGTGGGAGTCGTTCGAGACGACGACCACCGGCGCCTTGGCTCTCTTCGCGCCTCCGAAATGACGCTCAAGAGGAAAGATCAGTGGAACCTGTCTGATATAAGATAAAGCAATAAGTTGGAAGACTACAAATAGCAGCGGCAAGATCTTACTTTTCCTCTTCTTCCTGAGCCGAGAGCGGATAGATCAAACTCGCCCAGCCACGACGGATTGGGGGAGAAGACCTCCGCGCTTAGCGGTGCAGGGGCCACGACCCGTAAGGCCCCGAGCCCGCCGCCGGGCGGAACGAGACGCCTCCCGCTGGCAACGGTATTTGCCGCGTGGAGCGCGTGGGCGGCGGCGAGGCGGTTGCCGGACCATATGCTCCCCGCCATTTCTCCGTCCTCCGAGACGCCTCCTTGGCGGGCGGCGAGCTCCTCCCGCGCAAGCTACTTGACGGTGGAGGAGAGGCGCCCGCAGCTCACTTGGGTCGTTGTCGGCTCGGCCTGCTCCTCCTCACCGATGAACTCCTCTTGGTCGGCAAGGCTTGCCGCCGGCCCTCTCCGCCTCCTCGATCGTGGAACTCCAAACGCGCCGGCGGCAGCGCCTCTCGCAGCCTCCTCCACCCTTGTGGCTATACGCCCATCTCCCGAGCAAAGGTGTCGCGGTGAGCCGCCTCTTCGCCGACGTGGACCGCACTTCGCATAAGTCGTCAAGAACCGCTGACTATGTCATCGGCAGTGTTCCCGCCAAGTTGGAACGATCCCATGGAATCGCGACAATGGCATTATCGCTGGATGCGATCGAGCGCCGAAGTTGTTGCACAAGGGCACAACTCCCTCGGCAACATGCACCATCCAGGTTGTCCGCCCAGCTTGAATAGCTCCCGCAGCATGCCGCCAAGCCTGTGGTGGTGAAGTTCCAATTTAGGCCCGGACGCAGCCTCATGATATCCGCCTGCTCGAATTCCCAAGCAGGCCTCCCTTTCTCCCGCAAGGGTGCAATGCGGCGCGGCGAAGTCCGCGCCAACCGCCCCCCACGGGCGGTAAAAGGCTGTGGCTCCTCCTCTAAGATCCAGCACCGCCAGCCCTCCGCCTCCCACTTGTCGCAACTCTCCGCCAAGGCACGCTCTTCTTGCCGATCCTAGAGGTCCATGCAATTCCTCCCAAGCTGCTCTCTCTCTCTCTGCGGGGTGAGAAGTAATGGCGAAGAGGGCTACATTTGGTGGACTCGACAAAGTTCTCGCAGAGATGTGCGAAACAGCCAAGGTGAGAACGGCGTTGGGGGTGAAGTCAAGAAGGCGGAGGCCATAGGTGTTCGCGACATCACAAAAAATTAGAAAAGTGGGCAGAGCCCGCACTGTAAGAAAATCGCAAGAAGGGGTACCAAGGAGACCTTGGCAGATGTGGCGGCGGAGATGACCTCGTATGCGCTGGATGCGCCCGGTCACCGCCGACTGTAAGAGGTAGTACCTTCCCGCAGCTCCTTCCCTGCCGAAAGCGGGGGTCGAAAAGAGCCCGCTTTTCCGCAGCGCCATGAGCCGCTGCGCCGCTGGATTTCACGCCTTCCCTTATCGGCCTTCGAGCCATAGGGAGTCGTAGGAGGAAGCCGACGGCGGGTGGCACCGTGGCGTGGAGGGGCGGAGCGCCGCCTCAAGGGCTCGAGAAGGAAGGGGAAAGCGACGGGGTTTTCCGATGTGACAATGAGGGCAAGTGAGCTGCCCCGCCCCGGTTTCCCGCTTATAAAGGGAGAGGGACGGGCGCTCCGATTTTTCCCATTAAAGGAAGCCCCACGATCTCTCCCACGACGCCACGCCCCACACGCGCTGCTCGTGGGAGACGGGTGGGTCCAAGGCAAGTAACGGCGTAATCAAGACCACGCTACGCAGCACTATTTTGGGCCCGCCCAACAGAGCTTACGCGCCGGTGTGTGCCCAGTGCCCGGGGCTCCTATCGCAGACTAGAATAGGGGTACCCTAGCACCTCAACTCAGCACGGACAAGGGCAGCGCCATCGGCCAAGCCGCCTATTGGCCGCTAAGATCCTCAAAGCAGCTCCTTGGAGCCATTCAAGAACAAAGTAGTCAAGACCCCAAGAGAAGCTTGCCGGAAGGCCACTCAAGGCTAAGGAAATGAGGCCCCAAGAAGAGGAGCTTGCCGAAGGCTTGGCGGCGCTTAAACCCCAAGCGCGATAAGGTTCTCGCTGCGGCAAGGCGCTTGCCGGGCGGGCGACCTCTTCATCTCCGCCCAGCTCACCCGCCAACGTGTCACCACGGGCTCCCCAAGCACGCTGTCGGTGGGCTGTGCCGCCGGGAGTAGCGACAAACAGCACACGACAAGCCACCATCGTGGCGGGCGGAGGCGCACTTAACGGTCCTCGTTACATCGTTTCGGGCGATCGAGACAGCATTGATGACCCTTGTCCCTTGCCACGAAAGTTAGGTATAGATTATCAGACACCGCATAAAGCGTGTACCTACCTAAGTTTTTACCATTGTAACCTTGTCTCTTTGCCATATGTGGTAACCCCTTGTGCCTATAAAAGGAGGTCCAAGGGCAACGAGAGGAGGTCTGATTCGGCTGGGTTTCTAGTCTAGCTCCACTTAGTTCATCACACTCTGCTAGGTCTTGTAGCCAGATTGCTCCCTAGCAAGAACACAAGATAATCCACAAAGCAGCAGAGGAGTATTATCTCCGGAGAGCTCCGCTGGGTAAAACCTCTCGCAAGCATCGCCTCGACCCGCTTTTTGTGCAGTCTCCGCCCCCTCCAACCACAAAGGGACCCAGTCCCAGAGGTGCTCGTGGGGGCACGATCAGCTCTTCCCCGACATCCCTCTACTCACCCACACCCCCGTTAATCTACGGCGACAAAGAGCCTTACACCGAGCCAACCAAGAACCTCAGACTCTCTTCGCGGGCATCCACTGCTGCGCTTCCCGGCCCGAAGTCGCCCCTTCCTAGGCCTCGCGCCGCCCACCACCGTGGTGCTCTCGGCCAAGCGTGGTCAATATGGTCAAGGAATGACTTCCATCGGACGTGGATCAGACGCGGAGAGGTCGATACCGGGTCCACGGCCGCAGAAGGAAGTGCCACCTTATTACAAGGAAAATAATGATTCCTCCACTGACAATGGGACCCACCGGACGGGCCACCGATTTCGCGAAAAAGTTTCCGACCGCTGGGATCCACTACTACATCTTCCACGCAAGGAAGTGCGTCCGGGCAGAAAAATGATTAGCCTCCTCGACCGCCGGGACCCACTACTACATCTTCGCACGCAAGGAAGTGCGTCCGGCAAAAAACGATTCGCCCTCGACCTGTTGGGACCCACTAGCTACATCTTCGCACGCAAAGGAAGTGCGTCCCGCAAAAAATGATTCGCCTCCGATCGCCGGGACCCACCAGCTACATTTTCGCACGCAAGGAACTGCTCCGATACCGACCCACCTGGTCGGCGCGCACGAAGCGTTGTCATTCTGGTTGCGAACGGTACGCATATACCGGTCGATGTAGAGGCGCCGCACGTAGCATGTACACGCACGCATATCGGCGAGGGTGCAAGAAAGAAAATATGGCCACGCACGCATACATGTGCAGGTCTCTAACGCCTATCGCGATACGCATATGGCTGGGTCGGAACGGAGAAACAACGCCGCTGTCGTGTTCATGGGGAGCCAACCGGCCGGGTCGGAACGGAATGCATGGTCGTGTTCATCGGGAGGGCTTGGACGGAACAAAGCGATGGAAATGAGGCTCAAGCGTATCGCACAACGGAGGAACGACCTTGTGTTCGACCGCCACGCTCAAATGGGGTCCTGTTGATTGGGAGGGGCTGGCGCATCGCAAAACGGAGGAAGCGGACCTCCTACGGTCGAAATGGGGGTCCTGCTGATCGGGAGGGTGTGGCGCATCAAGAAACGGAGGAAACAGACTTCCCACCGTCAAACGGGGTCCCGTTGATCGGGAGGGTGTGGCGACCGCAAAACGGACGAAACAGACTTGTGTTGGAGCGCCACGGTCGAAAAGGGGGAGGGTGTGGCGCATCGCAAAACGGGACTCCACGGATACCGCTCATCTCCACCGTCGACCTCCTCCACCTCCACGGGCTCCTGCTCATCCAGCCTCCACCGCGCTTACTCCACCGCCATGCTCAACCACACCTCCACACGGGCACCCTCCACCGCCTCACTCTTCATCCAGCCCTCCGCACCACGGGTCCTGCTCAACCACCCCTCCACGGCCACCCTCCACCGCTCATCGCTCATCCAACCTCCACACCACGGGTTCCTCGCTCATCCAAAGGCAACGCCACCGCCATCGCTCATCCAAACCCCCGCAACGCCATCGCTCATCCTGCAGGCTGCATCGACGGCTTCGCTTAGCAGCAGAGCGGCGAATCGCCCATCGGGTTCATTTAACAGCCATCAATCGATCGTCAATTCAAGAACGCGTAGCCCGCAGCAGTAATCGCCGGGTTCGCTAGAGCCCAACGCCGCTTCGCTTCGCTTAGAGCCAACGCCGCACACCCGCAAGCACGCACGAGAGAAACACGCATCGCTCGCCTCGACCTCCCACCGTAACCGCAACTCCCAAAATTTTCCTCCCCTCGCTTCTACCACGGTTTTTTCCATCATGGACGGCCCAAAGAATGTCATGCGCCATGCTCGCCCGCCTAGGACGAAAAGCCCATTTTCTGTCATGATTTTTTTTTCATAGAAGTAGGAGCCCACCAAATGTATGATGATACCGGGTTTTGTCACAATTGTCGTCATAGAAGTGTCATATGTATGACAGAATTTTTTTTCGTTCGGCCCAAAATGTCACGGATGTGTCTTTTTTTTGTAGTGTGAGTAGATGATGTCTACTACACGACCTTCTTCTTGTAGACGTTGTTGGGCCTGCAAGTGCACAGGTTTGTAGGACAGTAGCAAATTTCCCTCAAGTGGATGACCTAAGGTTTAACAATCCGTGGAGGCGAGGGATGAAGATGGTCTCTCAAACAACCTCGCAACCAAATAACAAAGAGTCTCTTGTGTCCCCAACACACCCAATACAATGGTAAATTATATAGGTGCACTAGTTCGCCAAGAGATGGTGATACAAGTGCAATATGGATGGTAGATATAGGTTTTGTAATCTGAAAATATAAAAACAACAAGGTAACAAGTGGTAAAAGTGAGCGTAAACGGTATTGCAATGATAGGAAACAAGGCCTAGGGTTCATACTTTCGCTAGTGCAAGTTCTCTCAACAATAATAACATAGATAGATCATATAACAAGCCCTCAACATGCAACAAAGAGTCACTCCGAAGCCACTAATAGCGGAGAACAAACGTAGAGATTATGGTAGGGTACGAAACCACCTCAAAGTTATTCTTTAAGATCAATCTATAAAAGAGTTCGTACTAGAATAACACCTTAAGACACAAATCAATCAAAACCCTAATGTCACCAAGATACTCCATTGTCACTTCAAGTATCCGTGGGCATGATTATACGATATGCATCACACAATCTCAGATTCATCCAACCAACATAAAAGTACTTCAAAGAGTGCCCCAAAGTTTCTACCGGAGAATCAAGAACGTGTGCCAACCCCTATGCATAGGTTCATGGGTGGAACCCGCAAGTTGGTCACCAAAACATACATCAAGTGGCACATGATATCCCATTGTCACCACAGATAATCACGGCAAGACATACATCAAGTGTTCTCATAAAGACTCAATCCGATAAGATAACTTCAAAGGGGAAACTCAATTCATCACAAGAGAGTAGAGGGGGAGAAACACCATAAGATCCAACTACAATAGCAAAGCTCGGGATACATCAAGATCATGTGAAGTCGAGAACACGAGAGAGAGAGAGAGAGAGAGATCAAACACATAGCTACCGGTACATACCCTCAGCCCCGAGGGTGAACTACTCCTTCCTCATCATGGAGAGCGCCGGGATGATGAACATGGCCACGGTGAGATGGATCCCCCCTTCGGTAGGGTACCGGAAAGGGGTCCCGATTGGTTTTTGGTGGCTCTGGAGGCTTGCTGCGGCGGAACTCCCGATCTAATCTCTATTTTGGAAGTTTTAGGGTACGTAGGTATATATGGGTGAAAGGAGTACGTCGGTGGAGCTACGGGGGCCCCACGAGGCAAGGGGGCGCGCCCGGGGGGGTGGGTGTGCCCCTCACCCTCGTGAGCACCTCCCGTATCTTCTGACGTGGGGTCCAAGTCCATTAGGTGGGTTTCCTTCCAAAAATAACTTCTCTAGTTGATTTCGTTCCGTTTTGACTCCGTCTGATATTCCTTTTCCTCAAACACCAAATAGGCATAAAACAAAGAAATCTGGGCTGGGCCTCCGTTAATAGGTTAGTCCAAAAAATAATATAAAAGTGGATAATAAAGCACAATATTGCCTAAAACAGTAGATAAAGTAGCATGGAGCAATACAAAATAATAGATACGTTGGAGACGTATCAAGCATCCCCAAGCTTAATTCCTGCTCGTCCTCGAGTAGGTAAATGATAAAAAAGAATTTTTGACGCGGAGTGCTACTTGGCATAATTTTAATGTAATTCTTCTTACTTGTGATATGAATATTCAGATCCAAAAGATTCAAGACAAAAGCTTATATTGACATAAAAATAAGGGACAATTGCATTTTTACCCCTAGTTGGTTCCTACCCACAGGTTTTGCCCTTACTTTTCGAGCTTGCTCAGTTTTGCCCTTACTTTTTCCGTCCAGGTCCCTCGAATGCCCTTTGACCGTTTGACTAAAACTTTGAAAATTCATAACTAATTCATATGATCTCAGAAAAATGCAAATAAGATATCAAAATGTTCAGATAAACATTACCTTTATGTGCATATCATTTGCTTTCGGGAAAAACACCCTTTAAACTACAGAGGTAATTAATGTTATTAACATTTTAAAAATAAAAGGTATAAACAATATTTTTTCATGAATAAAATTACATGCAATGTAGGTGATGTTTTCAACATCCTGATATCTTATTTGCATTTTTCCGAGTTCGTATCAACTTGTTATGAAGTTTCCAAATAATGGTCAAAGTCGTTAGAACATTCTTAACAAGATGATACGAACTCGTAAAAATGCAAATAAGATATCCGGATGTTCAGAAAAGGTCACATACATTTGCATGTAATTTTATTCATTAAAAATATTATCTATACCTTTTATTTTTAATAATGTTAATAACATTGATTACTTCGTAGTAGTTTAAAGGGTGCTTTGTCCGAAAGCAAATCATATGCACATAAAGGTAATGTTTATCTGAACATTTTTATATCTTATTTGCATTTTTCTGAGTTCATATGAATTAGTTATGAATTTTCAAAGTTTTGGTCAAACGGTCAAAGGGCATTTGAGGGATCTGGACAGAAAAAGTAAGGGCAAAACTGAGCAAGCTCGAAAAGTAAGGGCAAAACCCGTGGGTAGGAACCAACTAGGGGTAAAAATGGAATTGTCCCTAAAAATAATAGTACTTCAAGCATACTAATCAAAGCAATCATGTCTTCTCAAAATAACATGGCAAAAGAAAGTTCATCCCTACAAAATCATATAGTTAGGCTATGCTTCATTTTCGTCACACAAAGATGTTCCCAACTTCTATACCGCCGATGACAAGCCAAGCAATTGTTTCATACTCAAATAATCTCAAACTCTTTCAACCTTTACACAATACATGAGCGCGAGCCATGGGTATAGCACTATGGGTGGAATAGAATATGATGATGGGATTGTGTGGAGAAGACAAAAAAGGAGAAAGTCTCACATTGACGAGGCTAACCAACGGGCTATGGAGATGCCCATCAATTGATGTCAACATGAGGAGTAGGGATTGCCATGCAACGGATGCACTAGAGCTATAAGTATATGAAAGCTCTACAAAAGAAACTAAGTGGGTGTGCATCCAACTTGCTTGCTCACGAAGACCTAGGGCATTTTGAGGAAGCCTGATGTCTACTACGCAACCTTCTTCTTGTAGACGTTGTTGGTGTTGGGGAACGTAGTAATTTCAAAAATTTTCCTACGATCACGCAAGACCATGGTGATGGCATAGCAACGAGAGGGGAGAGTGTCTGTCCACGTACCCTCGTAGACCGAAAGCGAAGCGTTATATCAACGCTGTTGATGTAGTCGACGCCTTCACGATCCGACCGATCCAAGCACCGTTACATTCGGCACCTCCGAGTTCTTGGCACACGCTCAGCTCGATGACGATCCCCGAGCTCGATCCAGCAAAGCGCCGGGGAAGGAGTTCCACAAGACGACGGCGCAGTGACGATCTTGATGTTCTACTGTCACGCAGGCTTCGCTAAGCACCGCAACAATATGACCGAGGTGGAATATGGTGGAGGGGGCACCGACACGGCTAAGGAACGATCCGTAGATCAACTTGTGTGTTCTAGGGTGCCCCCTGCCCCAGATATAAAGGAGCAAGGGAGGGCGGCCAGCCCTTGGGGCGCACCAGGGGGGGGAGTCCTCCTCCTAGTAGGAGTAGGACTCCCTTTCCTAGTCCTACTAGGAAGAGGGAAGGGGAAGGAAAGAGAGGAGAGGGAGAGGGAAAGGGGCTGCGCCCCCTCCTAGTCCAATTCGACTCCCCATGGAGGGGGCGCACCACCTCCTGGTGCAGCCCTCTCTCCCTCTTGGCCCAATAAGGCCCATAACTTCCCGGGGTTCCGTAACCCTCCGCACTCGGTTTTCTCCGAAACTTCCTAACCTTTCCGTGTCCGAATATAACCATCCAATATATCAATCTTTATGTCTCGACCATTTCGAGACTCCTCGTCATGTCCGTGATCACATCCGGACTCGAACTCCTTCGGTACATCAAAATACATAAACTCATAATAACCGCTATTGAAACTTTAAGCGCATGGACCCTACGGTTCGAGAACTATGTAGACATGACCTAGAACTATTCTCGGTCAATAACCAATAGCGGAACCTGGATGCTCATATTGGTTCCTACATATTCTACGAAGATCTTTATCGGTCAAACCGCATAACAACATACGTTGTTCCCTTTGTCATCGGTATGTTACTTTCCCGAGATTCGATCGTCGGTATCCAATACCTAGTTTAATCTCGTTACCGGAAAGTCTCTTTACTCGTTCCGTAATACATCATCTCACAACTAACTCTTTAGTTGTAATGCTTGCAAGGCTTATGTGATGTGTATTACCGAGAAGGCCTAGAGATACCTCTCCACAATCGGAGTGACAAAACCTAATCTCAAATACGCCAACCCAACAAGTACCTTTGGAGACACCTGTAGTACTCCTTTATAATCACCCAGCTTACGTTGTGGCGTTTGGTAGTACCAAAGTGTTCCTCCGTAAACGGAGTTGCATAATCTCATAGTTACAGGAACATGTATGGGTCATGAAGAAAGCATTAACATACTAAACGATCAAGTGTTAAGCTAACGGAATGGGTCATGTCAATCAGATCATTCAACTAATGATGTGACCTTGTTAATCAAATAACAACTCCTTGTTCATGGTTAGGAAACATAACCATCTTTGATTAACAAGCTAGTCAAGTAGAGGCATACTAGTGACATACTGTTTGTCTATATATTCACACATGTATTATGTTTCCGGTTAATACAATTCTAGCATGAATAATAAACATTTATCATGATATAAGGAAATAAATAACAACTTTATTATTGCCTCTAGGGCATATTTCCTTCAGTCTCCCACTTGCACTAGAGTCAATAATCTAGATTACAAAGTAATGATCTTTACACCCATGGAGTCTTGGTGCTGATCATGTTTTGCTCGTGGAAGAGGCTTAGTCAACGGGTCTGCAACATTCAGATCCGTATGTATTTTGCAAATCTCTATGTCTCCCACTTGGACTTGGTCCCGAATGGAATTGAAGCGCCTCTTGATGTGCTTGGTCCTCTTGTGAAATCTGGATTCCTTTGCCAAGGCAATTGCACCAAGATTGTCACAGAAGATCTTCATCGGTCCCGATGCACTAGGTATGACACCTAGATCGGAAATGAACTCTTTCATCCGCACTCTTCATTTGCTGCTTCAAGCAGCTATGTACTCCGCTTCACATGTAGATCCCGCCACGACGCTTTGTTTAGAACTGCACCAACCGACAGCTCCACCGCTTAATAAAAACACGATCCGGTTTGCGATTTAGAATCGTCCGGATCGGTGTCAAAGCTTGCATCGACGTAACCATTTACGACTAGCTCTTTGTCACCTCCATATCGAAAACATATCCTTAGTCCTTTTCGTATTTCAGATGTTCTTGACCGCTGTCCAAAGGATCCACTCTGGATTACTTTGGTACCTTCCCGCCAAGCTTACAGCTAAGCTTACGCCAGTCTGGTACACAGCATTGCATACATGATAGAGCCTATGGCTGAAGCATAGGAACATCTTTCATTTTCTCTATCTTCTGCTGTGGTCGGGCATTGAGTCCGACTCAATCTTACACCTTGTAACACGGGTAAAAACCTTTCTTTGCACGATCCATTTTGAACTTTTTCAAAACTTTATCAAGGTATGTGCTTTGTGAAAGTCCAATCAAGCGCCTTGATCTATCTCTATAGATCTTGATGCCCAATATGTAAGCAGCTTCACCGAGGTCTTTCATTGAAAAACTTTTATTCAAGTATCCTTTATGCTATCCAGAATTCTATATCATTTCCAATCAATAATATGTCGTCCACATATAATATTAGAAATGCTACAGAGCTCCCACTCACTTTCTTGTAAATACAAAGCTTCTCCAAAAGTCTGATAAACCCATATGCTTTGATCACACTATCAAAGCGCTTATTCCAACTCCGAGAGGCTTGCACTGCACCATAAATTGATCGTTGAGCTTGCACACTTTGTTAGCACCTTTTGGATCGACAAAACCTTCTGGTTGCATCATATACAACTCTTCTTCTAGAAATCCATTCAAGAATGCAGTTTTACATCCATTTGCCAAATTTCATAATCATAAAATGCGGCAATTGCTAACATGATTCGGACGGACTTAAGCATCGCTTCGGGTGAGAAAGTCTCATCGTAGTCAACCCCTTGAACTTGTCGAAAACCTTTTGCAACAAGTCGAGCTTTGTAGACAGCTACATTACCATCAGCGTCGGTCTTCTTCTTAAAATCCATTTATTCTCAATAGCTTGCCGATCATCGGGCAAGTCTACCAAAGTCCATACTTTGTTCTCATACATGGATCCCATCTCAGATTTCATGGCTTCAAGCCATTTTATGAATCTGGGCTCACCATCGCTTCTTCATAGTTCGTGAGGTTCATCATGATCTAGTAGCATGACTTCCGAATAGGATTACCGTACCACTCGTGCGGATTTTGTTCTGTTGATCTACTGAAGTTCAATGATAACTTGATCTGAAGTTTCATGATCTTTATCATTATCTTCCTCACTAAGCTGGTGTAGGTGTTACGTAAACTGATTTCGTGACGAACTACTTTCCAATAAGGGAGTTGGTACTATTACCTCATCAAGTTCCACTTTCCTCCCACTCACTTCTTTCGAGAGAAACTCCTTCTCTAGAAAGGATCCATTTTAGCAACGAATGTCTTGCCTTCGGATCTGTGATAGAAGGTGTACCCAATTGTCTCCTTTGGGTATCCTATGAAGACACATTCGATTTGGGTTCAAGCTTATCAGGTTGAAGTTTCTTCACATAAGCATCGCAACCCCAAACTTTCGAAACGACAACTTTGGTTTCTTGCTAAACCATAGTTCATAAGGCGTCGTCTCAACGGATTTCGACGGTGTCCTATTTAACGTGAATGCGCCGCCTCAAGAGCATAACCCCAAAATGATAGCGGTAAATCTGTAAGAGACATCATAGATCGCACCATATCCAAGAAAGTGCGATTCGACGCTCGGACACACCATTGCGTTGTGGTGTTCCGGGTGGCGGAGTTGCTAAACTATTCCGCTTTGTTTCAAATGTAGACCAAACTCAGAACTCAAATATTCGCCTCCACGATCAGATCGTAGAAACTTTATTTTCTTATTACGATGATTTTCAACTTCACTCAAATTCTTTGAACTTTTCAAATGTTTCAGACTTATGTTTCATTAAGTAGATATACCCATATCTGCTCAAATCATCTGTGAAGGTGAGAAAATAACGATATCCGCCACGAGCTTCAACATTCATTGACCACATACATCCGTATGTATGATTTCCAATAAATCTGTTGCTCTCTCCATAGTACCGAGAACGGAGTTTTAGTCATCTTGCCCATGAGGCACGGTTCGCAAGTGCCAAGTGATTCATAATCAAGTGACTCCAAAAGTCCATCAAGATGGAGTTTCTTCATGCGTTTTACACCGATATGACCTAAACGGCGATTAGCACAAATAAGTTGCACTATCATTATCAACTCTGCATCTTTTGGTTTCAACATTATGAATATGTGTATCACTACTATCGAGATTCATTAAAATAGACCACTCTTCAAGGGTGCATGACCATAAAAGATATTATTCATATAAATAGAACAACCATTATTCTCTCGATTTAAATGAATAACCGCCTCGCATCAAACAAGATCCAGATATAATGTTCATGCTCAACGCTGGCACCAAATAACAATTATTCAGGTCTAAAACTAATCCCAAGGTAGATGTAGAGGTAGCGTGCGATCGCGATCACATCGACTTTGGAACCGCTTCCCACGCGCATCGTCACCTCGCCCTTTGCCGGTGTTCGCAATCCGTAGTTCCTGCTTCGAGTTGCAAATATTAGCAATGTAACCAAGATCAAATACCAGTGTACTATCATGAGCTCTAGTAAGGTACACATCAATAACAAGTATATCACATATACCTTTGTTCACTTTGCCATCCTTCTTATCCGCCAAATACTTGGGGCAGTTCCGCTTCCAAAGGACGGTCGCTTGCGAGAAGCACTCAGCTTGTGCTTAGGTCCAGACTTGGGTTTCTTCTCCGATCAAGAACTTGTTTGCTGTTCTTCTTGAAGTTCCCTTCTTCTTCCCTTTGCCTTTCTTCTTGAAACTAGTGGTCTTATTGACCATCAACACTTGATGCTCCTTTTGATTTCTACCTCCGCAGCTTTTAGCATTGCGAAGAGCTCGAGCATAGTCTTTACTAACCCTTGCATATTATAGTTCATCACGAAGCCTTTGTAGCTTGGTGGCGATGATTGAAGAATTCATCAATGACACAATCATCCGGAAGATTAACTCCCGCTTGATTCAAGTGATTGTAATACCCGGACATTTTGAGTATGTGCTCACCGACAGAACTATTCTCCTCCATCTTGCAGCTATAGAACTTATTGGAGACTTCATATCTCTCAATCCGGCATTCTGTTGAAATATCAACTTCAACTCCTGGAACATCTCATATGCTCCATGACGCTCAAAACGCCGTTGAAGACCCGGTTCTAAGCCGTAAAGCATGGCACACTCGAACTATAGAGTAGTCATCAGCTCGCTTTGCCAGACGCTCACAACTTCGCTCAAGATCTGCAGCAGTTCGCACCCAAATGTGCTTCCAGGCGTAACTTTTCTCGTGCAGCAATGAGGATTATCTCAGTTACGGACCCAGTCCGTGTAATTGCTACCATCATCTTTCAACTTTGCTTTCTCAAGGAACGCATTAAAATTCAACGGAACAACAAACGAGCCATCTATCTACAAGAAACATAGACAAGCAAAATACTATCAGTACTAAGTTCATGATAAATTTAAGTTCAATTAATCATATTACTAAAGAACTCCCACTTAGATGACATCTCTCTAGTTATCTAAGTGATCACGTGATCCAAATCAACTAAACCATAACCGATCATCACGTGAGATGGAGTAGTTTTCAATGGTGAACATCTTATGTTGATCATATCTGCTATATGATTCACGTTCGACCTTTCGGTCTCGTGTTCCGAGGCCATATCTGTATATGCTAGGCTCGTCAAGTATAACTGAGTATTCTGCGTGTGCAAAACTGGCTTGCACCCGTTGTAGATGGACGAGAGCTTATCACACCGATCATCACGTGGTGTCTCGACACGACGAACTTTGGCAACGGTGCATACTCGTGGAGAACACTACTTGATAATTTTAGTGAGAGATCATCTTATAATGCTACCGTCAATCAAAGCAAGATAAGATGCATAAAGGATAAACATCACATGCAATCAATATAAGTGATATGATATGGCCATCATCATCTTGTGCTTGTGATTCCATCTCCAAAGCACCGTTATGATCACCATCGCCACCGCGCGCGACACCTTGATCTCCATCGTAGCATCGTTGTCGCCTCGCCAACTATTGCTTCTACGACTATCGCTACCGCTTAGTGATAAAGTAAAGCAATTACATGGCGCTTGCATTTCATACAATAAAGCGACAACCATATGGCTCCTGCCAGCTTGCCGATAACTCGTTACAAAACATGATCATCTCATACAATAAAATATAGCATCACGCCTTGACCATATCACATCACAACATGCCCCGCAAAAACAAGTTAGACGTCCTCTACTTTGTTGTTGCAAGTTTTACGTGGCTGCTACGGGCTGAGCAAGAACCGTTCTTACCTCGCATCAAAACCACAACGATACTTCGTCAAATAGACTCCGTTTAACCTTCTCAAGGACCGGGCGTAGCTACACCGTTCAACTAAAGTGAGAGAGACAGACACCCGCCAATCACCTTTAAGCAACGAGTGCTCACAGCGGTGAAACCAGTCTCGCGTAAGCGTCTGGCGTAATGTCGGTCCGGCCGCTTCATCTCACAATACCGCTGAACCAAAGTATGACATGCTGGTAGGTAGTATGACTTGTATCGCCCACAACTCACTTGTGTTCTACTCGTGCATATGACATCAACGCATAAAACCAGGCTCGGATGCCACCGTTGGGGAACGAGTAATTTCAAAAATTTTCCTACGATCACGCAAGACCATGGTGATGGCATAGCAACGAGAGGGAGAGTCCGTCCACGCACTGTGAGACCGAAAGCGAAGCGTTATATCAACGCTGTTGATGTAGTCGACGCGTCTTCACGATCCGACCGATCCAAGCACCGCATTCCGCACCTCCAGTTCTTGGCACACGCTCAGCTCGATGACGATCCCCGAGCTCGATCCAGCAAAGCGTCGGGGAAGGAGTTCCACAAGACGACGGCGTGGTGACGATCTTGATGTTCTACCGTCGCAGGCTTCGCTAAGCACCGCAACAATATGACCGAGGTGGAATATGGTGGAGGGGGCACCGCCACGGCTAAGGAACGATCCGTAGATCAACTTGTGTGTTCTAGGGTGCCCCCTGCCTGTGATATAAAGGAGCAAGGGGAGGGCGGCCAGCCCTTGGGCGCGCACCAAGGGGGGGAGTCCTCCTCCTAGTAGGAGTAGGACTCCCTTTCCTAGTCCTACTAGGAAGAGGGAAGGGGAAGGAAAGAGAGGAGAGGGAGAGGAAGGGGGCTGCGCCTCCTAGTCCAATTCGACTCCCCATGGAGGGGGCGCACCACCTCCGGTGCAGCCCTCTCTCTCCCTCTTGGCCCAATAAGGCCCATAACTTCCCGGGGTTCCGTAACCCTCCCGGCACTCCGTTTTCTCCGAAACTTCCGAACCTTTCCGTGTCCGAATATAACCATCCAATATATCAATCTTTATGTCTCGACCATTTCGAGACTCCTCGTCATGTCCGTGATCACATCCGGACTCAACTCCTTCGGTACATCAAAATACATAAACTCATAATAACCGTCATTGAAACTTTAAGCGTGCGGACCCTACGGTTCGAGAACTATGTAGACATGACCTAGAACTATTCTCGGTCAATAACCAATAGCGGAACCTGGATGCTCATATTGGTTCCTACATATTCTACTGAAGATCTTTATCGGTCAAACCGCATAACAACATACGTTGTTCCTTTGTCATCGGTATGTTACTTTCCGAGATTCGATCGTCGGTATCCAATACCTAGTTTAATCTCGTTATCGAAAGTCTCTTTACTCGTTCCGTAATACATCATCTCACAACTAACTCTTTAGTTGTAATGCTTGCAAGGCTTATGTGATGTGTATTACCGAGAAGGCCTAGAGATACCTCTCCGACAATCGGAGTGACAAAACCTAATCTCAAATACGCCAACCCAACAAGTACCTTTGGAGACACCTGTAGTACTCCTTTATAATCACCCGATTCGTTGTGGACGTTTGGTAGTACCAAAGTGTTCCTCCGTAAACGGAGTTGCATAATCTCATAGTTACAGGAACATGTATGGGTCATGAAGAAAGCATTAACATACTAAACGATCAAGTGTTAAGCTAACGGAATGGGTCATGTCAATCAGATCATTCAACTAATGATGTGACCTTGTTAATCAAATAACAACTCCTTGTTCATGGTTAGGAAACATAACCATCTTTGATTAACAAGCTAGTCAAGTAGAGGCATACTAGTGACATACTGTTTGTCTATATATTCACACATGTATTATGTTTCCGGTTAATACAATTCTAGCATGAATAATAAACATTTATCATGATATAAGGAAATAAATAACAACTTTATTATTGCCTCTAGGGCATATTTCCTTCAGTTGGGCCTGCAAGTGCACAGGTTTGTAGGACAGTATCAAATTTCCCTCAAGTGGATGACCTAAGGTTTATCAATCCGTGGGAGGCGTAGGATGAAGATGGTCTCTCTCAAGCAACCCTGCAACCAAATAACAAAGAGTCTCTTGTGTCCCCAACACACCCAATACAATGGTAAATTGTATAGGTGCACTAGTTCGGCGAAGAGATGGTGATACAAGTGCAAAATGGATAGTAGATAAAGGTATTTGTAATCTGAAAATATAAAAACAGCAAGGTAACAAGTGGTAAAAGTGAGCGTAAACGGTATTGCAATGATAGGAAACAAGGCCTAGGGTTCATACTTTCACTAGTGCAAGTTCTCTCAACAATAATAACATAGATAGATCATATAACAAGCCATCAACATGCAAGAAAGAGTCACTCCAAAGCCACTAATAGCAGAGAACCAACGTAGAGATTATGGTAGGGTACGAAACCACCTCAAAGTTATTCTTTTGGATTAATCTATAAAAGAGTTCGTACTAGAATAACACCTTAAGACACAAATCAACCAAAACCCTAATGTCACCTAGATACTCCATTGTCACCTCAAGTATCCGTGGGCATGATTATACGATATGCATCACACAATCTCAGATTCATCCAACCAACATAAAAGTACTTCAAAGAGTGCCCCAAAGTTTCTACCGGAGAGTCAAGAACGTGTGCCAACCCCTATGCATAGGTTCCCTATGTCACGAAACCCGCAAGTTGATCACCAAAACATACATCAAGTGGCACATGATATCCCTGAAGGAAATATGCCCTAGAGGCAATAATAAAGTTATTATTTATTTCCTTATTTCATGATAAATGTTTATTATTCATGCTAGAATTGTATTAACCGGAAACATAATACATGTGTGAATACATAGACAAACAGTATGTCACTAGTATGCCTCTACTTGACTAGCTTGTTAATCAAAGATGGTTATGTTTCCTAACCATAAACAAGGAGTTGTTATTTGATTAACAAGGTCACATCATTAGTTGAATGATCTGATTGACATGACCCATTCCGTTAGCTTAACAGTTGATCGCTTAGTATGTTAATGCTTTCTTCATGACCCATACATGTTCCTATAACTATGAGATTATGCAACTCCTGCCACCGGAGGAACACTTTGGTACTACCAAACGTCACAACGAATCGGGTGATTATAAAGGAGTACTACAGGTGTCTCCAAAGGTACTTGTTGGGTTGGCGATTTCGAGATTAGGTTTTGTCACTCCGATTGCTCTGGAGAGGTATCTCCGTGCCTTCTCGGTAATGCACATCACTTAAGCCTTGCAAGCATTACAACTAATGAGTTAGTTGTGAGATGATGTATTACGGAACGAGTAAAGAGACTTACCGGTAACGAGATTGAACTAGGTATTGGATACCGACGATCGAATCTCGGGTAAGTAACATACCGATGACAAAGGGAACAACGATGTCGTTATGCGGTTTGACCGATAAAGATCTTCAGAGAATATGTAGGAACCAATATGGGCATCCAGGTCCCGCTATTGGTTATTGACCGAGAATGGTTCTAGGTCATGTCTACATAGTTCTCGAACCCGTAGGGTCCGCACGCTTAAGGTTTCGATGACAGTTATATTATGAGTTTATGAGTTTTGATGTACCAAGGAGTTCGAGTCCCGATGTGATCACGGACATGACGAGGAGTCTCAAATGGTCGAGACATAAATATTGATATATTGAAGCCTACATTTGACATCGGAAGTGTTCCGTGAAATCGATTTTACCGAGTACCGGAGGTTACCGAACCCCGGGAGGTCAATGGGCCTTAATGGGCCATAGGAGAAGAGGAAGGGCAGCCCAAGGTGGGCTGCGCGCCTCCCCCCCTCTAGTCCGAATAGGACAAGGAAGGGGCGCGCCTTCCCCTTCTCCCTCCTCCAATCCTAGTCCAACTAGCAAAGGGGGGAGTCCTACTCCCTGGGAGTAGGACTCCTCCTTGCGCGCCTCCTATAGGGCCGCCACCTTCCCTTGTCTCCTTTATATACGGGGCAGGGGCACCCCAAGATACACAGTTGATCTACGGATCTTTCCTTAGCCGTGCGGTGCCCCTTCCACCATATTCCACTTCGTCATATCGTCATGAGCTTAGGCGAAGCCCTCGCGCCGAGAAGTCATATCATCGCGGAGCTTAGGCGAAGCTCTGCGCCGGTGGAGCATCAACATCGTCACCACGCCGTCGGTCGATTTAAACTCATCCCCGACACTTTGCTGGATCGGAGTCCGGGATCGCCATCGAGCTGAACGTGTGCTGAACACGGAGGTGCCGTGACGCTCGGTACTTGGATCGGTCGGATCGTGAAGACGTCGACTACATCAACCGCGTTGTTATAACGCTCGCTTACGGTCTCACGAGGGTACGTGGACGACACTCTCCCCTCTCGCTGCTATGCCATCACCATGGTCTTGCGTGATCGTAGGAAAATTTTGAAATTACTACGCTACCCAACAAAGGTATCCGAGCCTGGTTTTATGCGTTGATGTCATTTGCACGAGTAGAACACAAGTGAGTTGTGGGCGATACAAGTCATACTACCTACCAGCATGTCATACTTTGGTTCAGCGGTATTGTGAGATGAAGCGGCCCGGACCGACATTACGCCAGACGCTTACGCGAGACTGGTTTCACCGCCGTGAGCACTCGCTGCTTAAAGGTGACCGGCGGGTGTCTGCTCTCTCACTTTAGTTGAACTGAAAAGGCTACGCCCGTCCTTGAGAAGGTTAAACGGAGTCTATTTGACAAAGTATCGCTGTGGTTTTGATGCGAGGTAAGAACGGTTCTTGCTCAGCCCGTAGCAGCCACGTAAAACTTGCAACAACAAAGTAGAGGACGCCTAACTTGTTTTTGCAGGCATGTTGTGATGTGATATGGTCAAGACGTGATGCTATATTTTATTGTATGAGATGATCATGTTTTGTAACCGAAGTTATCGGCAATCGCAGGAGCCATATGGTTGTCGCTTATTGTATGAAATGCAAACGCCATGTAATTGCTTTACTTTATCACTAAGCGCTAGCAATAGTCGAGAAGCAATAGTTGGCGAGACGACAACGATGCTACGATGGAGATCAAGGTGTCGCGCCGGTGACGATGGTGATCATGACGGTGCTTCGAGATGGAGATCACAAGCACAAGATGATGATGGCCATATCATATCACTTATATTGATTGCATGTGATGTTTATCCTTTATGCATCTTATCTTGCTTTGATTGACGGTAGCATTATAAGATGATCTCTCACTAAAATTATCAAGTAGTGTTCTCCCGAGTATGCACCGCTGCCAAAGTTCGTCGTGTCGAGACACCACGTGATGATCGGTGTGATAAGCTCTACGTCCATCTACAACGGGTGCAAGCCAGTTTTGCACACGCGAATACTCAGTTATACTTGACGAGCCTAGCATATGCGATATGGCCTCGAACACGGAGACCGAAAGGTCGAGCGTGAATCATATAGTAGATATGATCAACATAAGATGTTCACCATTGAAAACTACTCCATCTCACGTGATGATCGGTTATGGTTTAGTTGATTTGATCACGTGATCACTTAGATGACTAGAGAGATGTCTGCCTAAGTGGGAGTTCTTAAGTAATATGATTAATTGAACTTTAATTTATCATGAACTTAGTCCCGGTAGTATTTTGCAAATTATGTTGTAGATCAATAGCTCGCGTTGTTGCTTCCCTATGTTTTCATATGTGTTCCTAGAGAAAATTGTATTGAAAGATGTTAATAGCAATGATGCGGATTGGATCCGTGATCCGAGGTTTATCCTCATTGCTGCGCAGAAGAATTATGTCCTTAATGCACCGCTAGGTGACAGACCTATTGCAGGAGCAGATGCACGTTATGAACGCTTGGCTTAGCTCAATATGATGACTACTTGATAGTTTAGTGCACCATGCTTAACGGCTTAGAATCGGGACTTCAAAGACGTTTTGAACGCCATGGACCATATGAGATGTTCCAGAATTGAAGTTAATATTTCAAGAAAATACCCGAGTTGAGAGATATGAAGTCTCCAACAAGTTCTATAGCTAAAAGATGGAGGAGAATCGCTCAACTAGTGAGCATGTGCTCAGATTGTCCGAGTACTTCAATCGCTTGAATCAAGTGGGAGTTAATCTTCCAGATAAGATAGTGATTGACAGAATTTTCTAGTCACCATCACTAAAGTTACTAGAACTTCGTGATGAACTATAATATGCAAGGGATGACGAAAACAATTCCCAAGCTCTTCGCGATACTAAAATCGCGAAGGTAGAAATCAAGAAAACATCAAGTGTTGATGGTTGACAAGACCACTAGTCTCAAGGAAAAGGGCAAAGGAAGAAGAGGGAACTTCAAGAAGAACGGCAAGCAAATTGTTGCTCGAGTGAAGAAGCCCAAGTCTGGATCTAAGCCCGAGACTAAGTGCTTTTGCTACAATGGAACTGGTCATCGAAGCGGAACTACCCCAAGTATTTGGCGGATAAGAAGGATGGCAAAGTGAACAAAGGTATATTTGATATACAAATTATTGATGTGTATTTTACTAGTGTTCGTAGTAACCCTCGGTATTTGATACTGGTTCGCCTAAGAGTAGTAACTCAAACAGGAGTTGCGAATAAACAGAGACTAGTTGAAGGGAAGTGACGATGAGTGTTGGAAGTAGTTCCAAGATTGATATGATCATCATCGCACACTCCCTATACTTTCGGGATTAGTGTGGAACCTAAATAAGTGTTATTTGGTGTTGAGCATAAATATGATTTGATCATGTTTATTGCAATACGGTTATTCATTTAAGTAAGAGAATAAATTGTTGTTCTGCTTACATGAATAAAACCTTATATGGTTACACACCCAATGAAAATGGTTCATTGGATCTCGATCATAGTGATACACATATTCATAATATTGAAACCAAAAGATGCAAAGTTAATAATGATAGTGCAACTTATTTGTGGCACCGCCGCTTAGGTCATATTGGTGTAAAGCGATGAAGAAAACTCCATGTCGATGGACTTTGGAATCACTTGATTATGAATCATTTGATGCTTGCGAACCGTGCCTTTTGGGCAAGATGACTAAAACTCCGCTTCTCCGAACAATGGAACAAGCTACTGACTTATTGGAAATAATACATACCGATGTATGCGATCCAATGAATGTTGATGCTCGTGGCAAGTATCGTTATTTTTCTGACCTTCACAAGATGATTTGAGTAGATATGGGTATATCTACTTGATGAAACATAAGTCTGAAATAGTTGAAAGGTTCAAAGAATTTCAGAGTGAAGTGGAAAATCATCGCAACAAGAAAATAAAGTTTCTGCGATCTGATCGTGGAGATGAATATTTGAGTTACGAAGTTTGGTCTTCGATGAAAACAATGTGGAATAGTTTCACAGCTCACGCCACCGGAACACTACAACATTATGGTGTGTCCGAACGTCAGAATCAGATTTTATTTTGATATGGTGCGATCTATGATGTATCTTACCGATTTACCACTATCGCTTTGGGGTTATGCATTAAAGACAGCTGCATTCACGCTTAATAGGCACCATCTAAACCGCTGAGATGACACCATATGAACTATGGTTTAGTAGTAAACCTAAGCTGTCGCTTCTTAAAGTTTGAGTTGTGATGCTTATGTGAAAAGTTTTCACCGATAAGCTCGAACCCAAATCGGAGAAGTGCGCTTTCATAGAATACCCAAAGGTAACTATTGGGTACACCTTCTATCACAGATCCAAGGCAAGTTTTTCGTTGTTAAGATGGATCCTTTCTAGAGAAGAAGTTTCTCTCGAAAGAAGTGAGTGGGAGGAAAGTAGAAACTTGATGAGGTAATTGTACCTTCTCCCTTATTGGAAAGTAGTTCATCACAGTAAATCAGTTCCAAAGATTCCTACACCAATTAGTGAGGAAGTTAATGATGATGATCATGAAACTTCAGATCAAGTTACTACCAAACCTCGAGGTCTTCCAGTAAGATCCGCACTGAGTGGTGCGGTAATCATGTTCGGAAGTCATGTTACTAGAACATGATGAAACCTACGAACTATGAGGAAGCGATGATGAGCCCAGATTCCAAAATGGCTTGAGACCATGAAATCTGAGATAGGATCCATGTATGAGAACAAAGTATGGACTTTGATTGACTTGCTCGATGATCAGCAAGCCATGTAGATAAATGGATTTTCAAGAGGAAGACAGATGTTGATAGTAGTGTTACTATCTACAAAGCTCGACTTGTCGCAAAAAGGTTTTGACAAGTTCAAGGTGTTGACTACAATGAGATTTTCTCAATCAGTAGCGATGCTTAAGTCTGTCCGAATCATGTTAGCAATTGCCACATTTTATGAAATCGGCAAATGGATGTCAAAACTACATTCTTTAATGGATTTATTAAAGAAGAGTTGTATATGATGCAACCGAAGGTTTTGTCAATCCTAAAGGAGCTAACAAAATGTGCAAGCTCCAATGATCCATCTATGGACTGGTGCAAGCATCTCGAGTTGGAATATATGCTTGATGATTTGATCAAAGCATATGGTTTTTATAGACTTTTGGAGAAGCTCAGATTTACAAGAAAGTGAGGGAGCACGACAAAGATTTCGATAAGTATATGTTA
>JAHIAM010003389.1:0-20850 GCA_021605205.1 Aegilops longissima | reverse complement strand
AAAGAGGCCATAAAAAGGAGAAAAGGCCCAAAAAAGAGAGAATGAGAGAAAAGAGAGAAGGGACAATGTTACTATCCTTTTACCACACTTGTGCTTCAAAGTAGCACCATGATCTTCATGATAGAGAGTCTCTCATTTTGTCACTTTCTATATACTAGTGGGAATTTTCATTATAGAACTTGGCTTGTATATTCCAATGATGGGCTTCCTCAAATGCCCTAGGTCTTCGTGAGCAAGTGCTTGTGTGGATGCACACCCACTTAGTTTCTTTTTGTTGAGCTTTCATACTTATAGCTCTAGTGCATCCGTTGCATGGCAATCCCTACTCACTCACATTGATATCTATTGATGGGCATCTCCATAGCCCGTTGATGCTTCTAGTTGATGTGAGACTATCTTTCCCTTTGTCTTCTCTCCACAACCACCATTCTATTCCATATATTGTGCTATATACATGGCTCACGCCATGTATTGTGTGAAGATTGGAAAGGTTTTGAAATGTCAAAAGTATGAAACAATTGCTTGGTTTGTCATCGGGTTGTGCATGATTTAAATACTTTGTGTGGTGAAGATAGAGCATAGCCAGACTATATGATTTTGTAGAGATAACTTTCTTTGGCCATGTTATTTTGAGAAGACATAATTGCTTTGTTAGTATGCTTGAAGTATTATTATTTTTATGTCAATATTAAACTTTTGTCTTGAATCTTCGGATCTGAATATTCATACCACAATTAAGAAGAATTACATTGAAATTATGCCAAGTAGCACTCCACATCAAAATTCACATTTTATCATTTACCTACTCGAGGACGAAGCAGGAATAAAGCTTGGGGATGCCTGATACGCCTCCAACGTATCTATTATTTTTTGATTGCTCCATGCTATATTATCTACTGTTTTGGACCATATTGGTCTTTATATTCCACTTTTATATTACTTTTGGGACTAACCTATTAACCGGAGGCCCAGCCTGTAATTGCTGTTTTTTTGCCTATTTCAGTTGTTTTCAGAGAAATGAATATCAAACGGAGTCCAAACGGAATGAAACCTTTGGGAACGTGATTTTCTCACCGAATATGACCCAGAGACTTGGACCACAATAAGAAAGCCACGAGGTGGCACGGAGGGGCGCGCCACTCCCCTAGGGCGCCGCCCCACCTCGTGGGCCCCACGAGCTCCACCGACGTATTTCTTCCTCCTATATATACCTACATACCCCCAATCGATCAACACGGAGCTAAAACCTAATTCCACGGCCGCAACCTTCTGTACTCCACGAGATCCCATCTTGGGGCCTGTTCCGAGCTCCGCCAAAAGGGGAATCCACCACGGAGGGCTTCTACATCATCACCATAGCCCTCCGATGAAGTGTGAGTAGTTTACCTCAGACCTTCGGGTCCATAGTTAGTAGCTTGATGGCTTCTTCTCACTTTTTGGATCTCAATACAATGTTCTCCCCTCTCTTGTGGAGATCTATTCATGTAATCTTCTTTTGTGTGTGTTTGTTGAGACCGATGAATTGTGGGTTTATGATCAAGATTATCTATGAACAATATTTGAATCTTGTCTGAATTCTTTTATGTATGATTGGTTATCTTTGCAAGTCTCTTCAATTATCGTTTTGTTTGGCCTACTAGATTGGTTTTTCTTGCAATGGGAGCAGTGCTTAGCTTTGGGTTCAATCTTATGTGTCCTTTCCCAGTGATGAGAGGCAGCAACGCATGTATTGTATTGTTTCCATCGAGGATAACAAGATGGGGTTTTATCATATTGCATGAATTTATCCTCTACATCATGTCATCTTGCTTAAGGCGCTTGTCTGCTTTCATTCACTTAATACTCTAGATGCATGTCGATAGCGGTCGATGAGTGGAGTAATAGTAGTAGATGCAGCCAGAGTCGGTCTACTTGTCTCCGACGTGATGCCTATATACATGATCATACCTAGATATTCTCATAACTATGCTCAATTCTGTCAATTGCTCAACAAGAATATCGCTCACCCACTGTGAAAATACTTATGCTCTTGAGAGAAGCCACTAGTGAAATCTATGGCCCCGGTCCATCCTCATCATATTAATCTTCCATCACTTTATTTATTGCTTTTGCTTTTACTTTTTTTATTTTACTTTGCATCTTTTATCACAAAAATACCAAAAATATTATCTATCATATCTATCAGATCTCACTCTCGTAAGTGAGTGTGAAGGTGTAAGTGCATCTAGTGCCCTTAGTGATTTTGGTGTATTGAAGACTTATAGGTTAAGGAACTAATGCGCTGAACGTAGTAATTTCAAAATTTCCTACGCACACGCAAGATCATGGTGATGGCATAGCAACGATAGGGGAGAGTATTGTCCACATACCCTCGTGAGATCAGAAGCGAAGCGTTATGACAACGCTGTTGATGTAGTCGACGCCTTCACGATCCGACCGATCCAAGTACCGAACGACGGCACCTCCGAAGTTCAGCACACGCTCAGCTCGATGACGATCCCCTGCTCCGATCCAGCAAAGTGTCGGGATGAGTTCCACAAGACGACGTGGCAGGACGATGATGATGTTCTATCGGCGCAGGCTTCGCCTAAACTCCGCGACGATATGACCGAGGTGGAATATGGTAGAGGGGGCACCGCACACGGCTAAGGAACGATCACGAAGATCAACTTGTGTGTCTCGGGGTGCCCCCTGCCCCAGATATAAAGGAGCAAGGGGAGGAGGCCGCCCTAGGAGGGGCGCCAGTGTGGAGTCCTACTAGGACTCCCTAGTCCTAGTAGGATTCCACCTCCCTTGTTGAGTAGGAGAAGGGGAAAGAGGGGAGAGGAATAAGGAAAGGGGTTGCCCTTGTCCAATTCGGACCAGAGGGGGCGCAGGCCTCCTTCCTTTGGCCTCTCTCCTCTATTCCCGTATGGCCCAATAAGGCCCATATACTCCCGGCGAATTCCGTAACTCTCCGACTCTCAAAAATACCCAATCACTCGAACCTTCCGAACTCCGAATATAGTCGTCCAATATATCGATCTTTACGCCTCGACCATTTCGAGACTCCCGTCATGTCCCCGATCTCATCCGGGACTTCAACACCTTCGTACATCAGAACTCATAAACTCATAATATAACCGCCATCGAAACCTTGTTGCAATGGACTCCTACGGGTTCGAGAACTATGTAGACATGACCTAGAACTATTCTTGGTCAATAACCAATAGTAGAGTCAATAATCTAGTTTACATCGCTATGTGATTAACACCCAAAGAGTACTAAGGTATGATCATGTTTTGCTCGTGAGAGAAGCTTAGTCAACGGGCCTGTCACATTCAGAGCCGTATGTATTTTGAAAATATTCTATGTCTACAATGCTCTGCACGGAGCTACTCTAGCTAATTGCTCCCACTTTCAATATGTATCCAGATTGAGACTTAGAGTCATCTGGATCAGTGTAAAAAGCTTGCATCGATGTAACTCTTTATGACGGGCTCTTTTATCACCTCTATAATCGAGAAATATTTCCTTAGTCCTCACTAAGGATGTTCTTGACCAATGTCCTGTGATCTACTCCTAGATCACTATTGTACTCCCTTGACAAATTCAGAGCAAGGTATACAATAGGTCTGGTACATAGCATATCATACTTTATAGAACCTATGACTGAGGCATAGAGAATGACTTTCATTCTCTTTTCTATTTTCTGCCGTGGTCGGGATTTGAGTCTTACTCAATTTCACACCTTTGCAACACAGGCAAGAACTTTTCTTTCACTGTTCCATTTTGAACTACTTCAAAATCTTGACAAGGTATGTACTTATTGAAAAAACTTATCAAGCGTCTTGATCTATCTCTATAGATCTTGATGCTCAATATGTAAGTAGCTTTACTGAGGTATTTCTTTTAAAGAACTCCTTTCAAACACTCCTTTATGCTTTCCAGAAAAATTATACATCATTTCTGATCAACAATATGTTACTCACATATATTTATCAAAAATGTTGTAGTGCTCCCACTCACTTTCTTGTAAATACAGGCTTCACCGCAAGTCTGTATAAAACTATATGCTTTGATCAACTTATCAAAGCGTATATTCCCACTCCGAGATGCTTGCACCAGTCCATAGATGGATCATTGAGCTTGCATATTTTGTTAGCACCTTTAGGATTTACAAAACCTTCTCGTTGCATCATATACAACTCTTCTTTAATAAATCCATTAAGGAATGCAGTTTTGTTTATCCATTTGCCAGATTTCATAAAATGCGGCAATTGCTAACATGATTCGGACAGACTTAAGCATAGATACGAGTGAGAAACTCTCATCGTAGTCAACACCTTGAACTTGTCGAAAACCTTTTGCGACAATTCTAGCTTTGTAGATAGTAACACTACTATCAGCATTCGTTTTCCTCTTGAAGATCCATTTAATCTTAATGTCTCGCCGATCATTGGGCAAGTCAATCAAAGTCCATACTTTGTTTTCATACATGGATCTCATCTCAGATCTCATGGCCTCAAGCCATTTTGCGGAATCTGGGCTCATCATCGCTTCCTCATAGTTCGTAGGCTCATCATGGTCTAGTAACATGACTACATGATTACCGTACCACTCTGGTGCGGATCTTACTCTGGAAGACCTACGAGGTTTGGTAGCAACTTGATCTGAAGTTTCATGATCATCATCATTAACTTCCTCACTAATTGGTGTAGGAATCATCGAACTGATTTCGTGATGAACTACTTTCCAATAAGGGAGAAGGTACAATTATCTCATCAAGTTCTACTTTCCTCCCACTCACTTCTTTCGAGAGAAACTTCTTCTCTAGAAAGGATCCATCTTAGCAACGAATAACTTGCCTTCGGATCTTTGATAGAAGATGTACCCAATAGTTACCTTTGGGTATTCTATGAAGACACACTTCTCCGATTTGGGTTCGAGCTTATCAGGTGAAAACTTTTTCACATAAGCATCACAACTCCAAACTTTAAGAAACGACAGCTTAGGTTTACTATTAAACCATAGTTCATACGGTGTCGTTTCAACGGATTTAGATGGTGCCCTATTAAACGTGAATGCAGCTGTCTCTAATGCATAACCCCAAAACGATAGTGGTAAACCGATAAGAGACATCATAGATCGCACCATATCCAATAAAGTGCGGTTACGACTTTCGGACACACCATTATGCTGTGGTGTTCCATATGGCGTGAGTTGCTAAACTATTTCACATTGTTTCAAATGAAGACCAAACTCAGAACTCAAATATTCATCTCCACGATCAGATCGTAGAAACTTTATTTTCTTGTTACGATGATTTTCCACTTCACTCTGAAATTCTTTGAAATTTTCAAATGTTTCGCACTTATGTTTCATCAAGTAGATATACCCATATCTTCTCAAATTATCTGTGAAGGTGAGAAAATAACGATACCCGCCGTGAACCTCAACATTCATTGGACCACAAACATCAAGATGTATGATTTCCAACAAATCAGTTGCTCGCCCATAGTTCCGAGAACGGCGTTTTAGTCATCTTGCCCATGAGGCACGGTTTGCAAGTACCAAGTGATTCATAATCAAGTGATTCCAAAAGCCCATCAAGATGGAGTTTCTTCATGCGCTTTACACCAATATGACCTAAACGGCAAGTACAAAAATAAGTTGCACTATCATTATTAACTTTACATCTTTTGGTTTCAATATTATGAATATGTGTATCACACGATCGAGATCCAACAAACCATTTTCATTGGGTGTATGACCATAGAAGGTTTTATTCATGTAAATAGAACAATAATTATTCTCTAACTTACATGAATAACCGTATTCAATAAACATGATCAAATCATATTCATGCTCAACGCAAACGCCAAATAACATTTATTTAGGTTCAACACTAATCCCGAGAGTATAGGGAGTGTGCGATGATGATCATATCAATCTTGGAACTACTTCCAACACTCATCGTCACTTCCCTTCAACTAGTCTCTGCTTATTCTCAGAACTCCTGTTTTGAGTTACTAATCTTAGCAACCAAACAAGTATCAAATACTGTGGGCTACTATAAACAGTAGTAAGGCACATATCAATAACCTGTATATCAAATATACTCTTGTTCACTTTGCCATCCTTCTTATCCACCAAATATTCAGGGCATTTCCGCTTCACGTGACCATTTCCTTTGAATTGTAAGCACTCAGTTTCAGGCTTTGGTCCAGCTTTGGTCTTCTTCACGGGAGTGACAACTTGTTTGCCATTCTACTTGAAGTTTCCTTTCTTTCCTTTGCCCTTTCTTGAAACTAGTGGTCTTGTCAATCATCAACACTTGATGCTCTTTCTTGATTTCTACCTTCGTCGATTTCAACATCACGAAGAGCTCGGGAATCGTTTTCGTCATCCCTTGCATACTATAGTTCATCACGAAGTTCTAGTAACTTAGTGATGGTGACTAGAGAATTCTGTCACCACTATCTTATCCGAAGATTAACTCCCACTTGATTCAAGCGATTGAAGTACCTGCATAATCTGAGCACATGCTCACTAGTTGAGCGATTCTCTCCATCTTTGAGCTATAGAACTTGTTGGAGACTTCATACCTCTCAACTCGGTATTTGCTTGAAATATTAACTTCAACTCCTGGAACATCTCATATGGTCCATGACGCTCAAAACGCCTTTGAAGTCCCGATTCTAAGCAGTTAAGTATGGTGCACTAAACTATCAAGTAGTCATCATATTGAGCTAGCCAAACGCTCATAACATCCGCATTTGCTCCTGCAATAGGTCTGTCACCTAGCGTGCATTAAGGACATAATTCTTCAGGCAGCAATGAGGATAAACCTCGATCACGATCCAATCCGCATCATTGCTACTAACATTATTCAATACAATTTTCTAGGAACACATATAAAACCATAGGGAAGCAAAACATAGGGAAGCAACAACGCGAGCTATTGATCTACAACATAATTTGCAAAATACTACCAAGACTAAATTCATGATAAATTAAAGTTCAATTAATCATATTACTTAAGAACTCCCACTTAGACCGACATCTCTAGTCATCTAAATGATTTCGTGATCCAAATCAACTAAACCATGTCCGATCATCACGTGAGATGGAGTAGTTTCAATGGTGAACATCACTATGTTGATCATATCTACTATATGATTCACGCTCGACCTTCGGTCTCCGTGTTCCGAGGCCATATCTCAGATATGCTAGGCTCGCCAAGTTTAACCTGAGTATTCCGCGTGTGCAACTGTTTTGCACCCGCTGTATTTGAACGTAGAGCCTATCACACCCGATCATCACGTGGTGTCTCAAAGACGAAGAACTTTCGCAACGGTGCATACTCGTGGAGAACACTTCTTGATATTTTAGTGAGAGATCATCTTAAATGCTACCGCAATAAAAGCAAGATAAGATGCATAAAGGATAAACATCACATGCAATTAATATAAGTGATATGATATGGCCATCATCATCTTGTGCTTGTGATTCCATCTCCAAGCACCGCCGTGATCACCATCGCCACCGGCGCGACACCTTGATCTCCATCGTAGCATCGTTGTCGTTACGCCATCTATTGCTTCTACGACTATCGCTACCGCTTAGTGATAAAGTAAAGCAATTACATGGCGCTTGCATTTCATACAATAAAGCGACAACCATATGGCTCCGCCATTGCCGATAACTCGTTACAAAACATGATCATCTCATACAATAAAATATAGCATCACGCCTTGACCATATCACATCACAACATGCCCTGCAAAAACAAGTTAGACGCCCTCTACTTTGTTGTTGCAAATTTTACGTGGCTGCAACGGGCTGAGCAAGAACCGTTTTACCTACGCATCAAAACCACAACGATATCTTGTCAAGTTGGTGCTGTTTTAACCTTCGCAAGGACCGGGCGAGCTACACTCGGTTCAACTAAAGTGAGAGAGACAGACACCCGCCAGTCACCTTTAAGCACGAGTGCTCGCAACGGTGAAACCAGTCTCGCGAATCGACGCTGTAATGTCGGTCCGGCCGCTTCATCTCACAATACCGCTGAGCCAAAGTATGACATGCTGGTAAGCAGATGACTTGTATCGCCCACAACTCACTTGTGTTCTACTCGCAAATAACATCAACGATAAAACCTGGCTCGGATGCCATCGTTGGGGAACGAGTAATTTCAAAAATTTCCTACGCACATGCAAGATCATGGTGATGGCACAACAACGAGAGGGAAGAGTATTGTCCACGCACTGTGAGACCGTAAGCGGAAGCGCTATGGCAACGCTGTTGATGTAGTCGACGCCTTCACGATCCGACCGATCCAAGAACCGAACGTCGGCACCTCCGAAGTTCAGCACACGCTCAGCTCGATGACGATCCCCGACTCGATCCAGCAAAGTGTCGGGATGAGTTCTCACAAGACGACGGCGCAGGACGATGATGATGTTCTACCGCGCAGGCTTCTCCTAAACTCCGCGACGATATGACCGAGGTGGAATATGGTAGAGGGGGCACCGCACACGGCTAAGGAACGATCACGAAGATCAACTTGTGTGTCTGGGGTGCCCCCTGCCTCAGATATAAAGGAGCAGGGGGAGGAGGCCGGCCCTAGGAGGGGGCGCGCCAGTGTGGAGTCCTACTAGGACTCCTAGTCCTAGTAGGATTCCACCTCCTTGTTGGAGTAGGAGAAGGGAAAGAGGGGAGAGGAATAAGAAAAGGGGCTGCCCCTTGTCCACCGGACCAGAGGGGGGCGCAGGCCTCCTTCCTTTGGCCTCTCCTCTATTCCCATATGGCCCAATAAGGCCCATATACTCCCCGGCGAATTCCGTAACTCTCCCAGACTAAAAATACCCAATCACTCGAACCTTTCCGAACTCCGAATATAGTCGTCCAATATATCGATCTTTACGCCTCGACCATTTCGAGACTCCCGCCATGTCCCCGATCTCATCCGGGACTTCAACACCTTCGTACATCAGAACTCATAAACTCATAATATAACCGCCATCGAAACCTTGTTGCAGCGGACCCTACGGGTTCGAGAACTATGTAGACATGACCTAGAACTATTCTTGGTCAATAACCAATAGCGGAACCTGGATGCTCATATTGGCTCCTACATATTCTACGAAGATCTTTATCGGTCAAACCGCATAACAACATACGTTGTTCCCTTTGTCATCGTTATGTTACTTGCCCGAGATTTGATCGCGGTATCCAATACCTAGTTCAATCTCGCTATCGGCAAGTCTCTTTACTCGTTACGTAATGCATCATTCCATAACTAACTCATTAGCTACATTGCTTGCAAGGCTTATAGTGATGTGCATTACCGAGAGGGCCAGACATACCTCTCCGACAATCGGAGTGACAAAACCTAATCTCGAAATACGCCAACCCAACATGTACCTTTGGAGACACCTGTAGTACTCCTTTATAATCACCCAGTTACGCCAGACGCTTGGTAGCACCCAAAGTGTTCCTCCGTAAACGGAGTTGCATAATCTCATAGTTGCAGGAACATGTATAAGTCATGAAGAAAGCAATAGCAATATACTAAACGATCAAGTGCTAGGCTAACGGAATGGGTCATGTCAATCACATCATTCTCCTAATGATGTGATCCCATTAATCAAATAACAACACATGTCTATGATTAGGAAACATAACCATCTTTGATTAATGAGCTAGTCAAGTAGAGGCATACTAGTGACTATATGTTTGTCTATGTATTCACACATGTATCATGTTTCCGGTTAATACAATTCTAGCATGAATAATAAACATTTATCATGAAATAAGGAAATAAATAATAACTTTATTATTGCCTCTAGGGCATATTTCCTTCACAGATAGCCCCGAGGAATTTGAGATTCAACCGACTGCTGTCAGCTCCGCGCGCTTCGCCTGTCCCAAAGATCTTATCCACCTAACGGTCCCATATCACCAAGGGCATTTATGTCTTATCATGTCGGGTTGCTCCTTAGGCTATAAATAGCCACCCCTACAACCACTAGCTGGTTGGCTGCTCGAGAGAACTTGACACTTGTCATTTGAGAGCAACCCATCCTCTCGAGGACTTTGAGCGAAAATCATCGAGTGAGGAAAACCCCAAAACCAAACCCCCATAAACCCAAAGTGATTGAGCATCATCAAGAGATTGATCCTGCATGTGATCCGACGCTTGTTACCTTTGAAGACTGTGCTTCTTCCAGACGGTTAGAAGGCCATGGTCTAGAGCATCCAAGAGGAATTGTGGATCGCCGAGTGACCAAGTCCTGAAGGTTTGGAAGTCGCTCAAGACTTACCACGAGTGATTAGACGAGGTCTGTGTGACCTTAGTTCAAGGAGAATACGGTGAGGACTTGGTGTCCTTGAGCTGCGTGCTCACGATCGGGTGTCCGGACCGTGTGTCCTCGAGTTTAAATACTCAGCCGCTCCAACCATTTGTATAATCGGAGACAGCAGTTGGAACTGGTCTACCAAATCATTGTCTTCACCAACCTAATCGGTTCTATTTCCTCAACCCTTTCATTTCCTCATTACCGTGTTGAGTGTTTGTTCATATCTGTGTTTGAAGACTTTGACCAAGACTTTCTCAATTTCCCCGCCTCAATTTCTTCACCGCTTTGTCTTCATCTTGTGTTATCCCCGTGATTACGCTTTCTCAGACTTCGTGCTAGTCTTCATTTCATCATGATGACCATGCAGTATTCTGTTATGCTTACTTCGAGTACTTATTCCGCTGCAGGTAGTTCTTCGCTAAGGAATTTCCTCACCGCAAATTCCTCAGTTGAAGAATTCATAAAATCGCCTATTCACCCCCTCTAGTCGATATAACGACTTTCAATTGGTATCGAGCAGGTACCCCTTGTTCTTGTGATTTTGGTTTAACCACCGGAGATTTAGTTATGTCGAACCGCAGGTATGAAGAAAGTGACATGCCCTATCTTTGACGGTCACGATTATCCCAAGTGGAAGGCCATGATGAGGAAGTACTTCATGGCAATGGATGAAGTTGTGGTCCGCCACCGAAATTGGTCTTATCGATCTATGCAAGACGGAGAACACAGATGATATTCGCAAGTTCACTCGACTTGACATCATGGCGGGATATCATCTGTCCTCGCCTATCTAGAGATGAATTCAAGCGCATTATGCATCTTTGCAATGCGCTTATCTGGGACCGAATCTCCGACGCTTATGAAGGTCATCGAACCTGCCTCTATCCCTGGTTTGAGGACTTCAAGGAATCTCTCAAAACGATGACTTTCGAACCGTAATCATCATCTTCGCGATCATGTCTCATGGCAAAGGGTGTCGAGGTAACCGAATGTTCCTCATCTGAATTTAGTGACTGTGAATCGATGATGATGAATCGATGATGATATTGAACTCAGCTATACCAAACTTGTTTGCATTGCCACTAAACAGCAAAACGACCTTAGAAAAGGTTCAAAACATGTTAGGTAAAAGTGATGATATGTTAGGTGAAGAAATGGATCGCGACTAAAGCCCCGACTCGAAAATCTTCGAGACTTCACCTAGGTTTGACAACTTCAAGGTCATCATAACACTCTCTTATCTCGATCATGAGAAACTTTCTTATGAATTTCTTCAAAGAAAGAAAGATCTTGAGAAGCTAAGAGTGAGTTATGAAGAGTTTTAAGGAGCCGATTCGTTACTTGCTCAACAAATCAGCGCTTCCTGTGAAGAACTTGTTCCTCCATGCTTAAAGTGCATTGAACGTGAATCTGCTAATTCTTCACCGAATGTTCAAATGCTTCAACTGTTACAAATTCTTCTCCGCCTCGCTATCACTAATTCCTCATCTCGAGGACATTGCTAGTATCATCGACGATGCAGGGTTGAAGGAATTGTACATGACAGCATGTACGAAAGCCTCAAAGGGCATCTTAATCTTTGTGATGTGCTTAAAAAGCAGATCCTCAACAGAACCCTAGGAAAGAGGATATTGCCTTTGAGAGGAAACTCAATGCCGATGGAACATATTGAAGCCCGAGCAGATCCCAAAACCTCATGGGTTGCTGCAAGGGACCTCCATTGATCCATCTAACTTATCTGGCTTTACATGCTAATCTCCTCATTCTTCCTGATGAATCATTTGACTCCAACTATAAACTGTTCAAAAATCAGAATGGTGAAGTATTTGCTAGATATGTTGGCACTAATCGCAGGAACGGTTCCCTATGAAGAAAATCTGGGTTCCCAAGAAGCGCCTTGAAAGTCTTCAGTGAATGTCTTCATGACACCACCGTGAAGAATAGGAACCCCAGATCAAATTCTTCATATGGACCAAATTCTTCATATGGATCCAAGTCCTCATACGGACCAAATTCCTCACGTGGATCAAATTCTCAAAAGGATCAAAGTCCTCATTTGATTATCATCGTACAACAACTCTGTTTCGCTTGGTAGAGCTAAGGGCTATGAATATGTGCATTATTCTTCAAACTATATGTTCATAAGTCCTCAAGAATTTCTCTCGCTTATTCATATGCTTACCCTAACCCTCTTATGTGAAACGAAATGGATTGGCCTCTATGCCACCATTCTCGTATGGTGCTCGCAGAGTGATGAACTCTTTGCCACCCCTTCAGATGTGGGTGGTGAAGAAAAGAACTAATCTCTTCAGAGGGTCAGTCTCCCCGACGCGGCCTTAATGTCCTCAAGAATTTGTCTGGGACCTCGACGAAAATGTCCGAAAGGACGCAGCTAATCATGATGAAATGAACTTTCATTTCACATGTCCTCATACCGCTTATCCGTTAATGTCGATCGATGAAATTCATCTCGATGAACTTGATATCATATTCTTCACTCATGAAGTATATGAGATCGTAAGTTGTACTAATTCATCTCGCAGGATGATCAACCCAAAGCCACCGAGTGGGTTCTCGATAGTGGATGTACAAATCACATGACTGGTGACAAGAATCTATTGATGGATGCTCCCTTATCACCGCTCACATCTCAAGTATATCATATCTGCCGACAAAGGCAAAAGTCGGTATTGGGTATTGGTAAGGTTGCATCTCTAAGGACATACACATGGACAAAGTCATGCTTGTTGAGTCCTTAGGATACAACCTCATGTCAGCCTCAATGCTTTGTGATCTTGATATGGTTGTTATCTTGGCAAGTATCGCAGTGTTGTGATTATGGAAGCTGACAATTCCAAAGTCTTCAAGGCTTTAGGAGAGGAGACTTGTATATTGTTGACTTTTCTACGGACCACAACCAGCCGTGTGTCTACTTGCAAAAGCTTCGTATATTATGGCTATGGCATCGGCGACTTGGTCACGCAGGCATGAGGAATTTGCACACGCCATGAAGAAGAAGCATGTCATTGGCATTGAGAATGTCAAATTCTCAAGGATCACTTATATGGAGCCTGTAGCTGGAAAATGACCAAGGCCAAGCATCCAATAAGACTATCATGACCACTACTCGTCCCTTCTCAATTGCTTCACATGGACCTCTTTGGTCCCAATCATTACTCACCGTGTCATAATGATGCATCTCTATATGGCTTTGTTATTGTTGATGATTACTCTCGCTACACATGGGTACACATTGTTACTTACAAAAATCAAGTGCAGGAAGTCTTCAAACGATTTTCCTCGAGGGCTTCAACCAACTTTGGTGTGAAGATCAAGCACATCAGAGTGACAATGGAACCGAGTTCAAGAATTCGGTCTTGATGCCTATCTTGATGAACTTGGTATTACTCATGAGTTATCTCGCCTCCTTATACTCCTCAAAGAAATGGCGCCGTGGAGCGCAAGAACAGAACTCTTGTTGAGATGGCTCGACTATGCTTGATGAATACAAAATGCCTAGTCGCTTTTGGATTGATGCAATTGATACCGCATGCCACATCATCAACAGAGTATATCTTCACAAATTCTTCAAAAGACCGCTTATGAACTCCTCAATCGACAAGAAACCCAATGTAAGTTATTTCAAAGTCTTCGTGCTAAATGCTGGATTAGAGATCCTCATCACAACTCTAAATTTGCACCGAGAGCACATGAAGGGTTTATGCTTGGTTACGGAAAGGACTCGCAGACACCTACTGTAGTCTTCAACATCACTCTTCACAAGATTGTTGACATCGAGATGTGCGGTTCGATGAATCTAATGGCTCGCAAAGGAGCACCTACCTTCTGTGTTAGATGAACCAGCACCGAGGATTCAATCAGGTTCAAGGCAACCGAGGATGTCATTCCTATCAAGAAATCTGAAGAATTCATTCTCAGTACGCTGAAGAACGTCGAGCTGATGCACTGAAGATAATGTTGAAGATAATGGTGTTGAGAAAATGATCAAATTCTCGACGACAACCAGCTCATCCTCGCTGCAAAAGAAGTGCAAGTGGAGAAGATCATCGATGACATTAAAGCGCTGTGTCCTCTCACACGCGCCAAAAGCTTCACATTTATCTAACTTTGTGGGCACTATGCTTTTGTCTCTATCACAGAGCCCACTAAGGTAGATGAAGCATTTCGGAGCCGGAGTGGATTCAGTGTGACGCCCGGGTAATTGTTACACAGAATCCAGACTGATGATGCCACGTCACCTCGGTTACCGTTGACAACTCTCATGCTGATTCAAATCCGATTCAAGTTCAAATTCAAAATAAAGTCAAACAATAAAAATTTTCAGATATTAAAACTAAAGTGTTCGGGTGGTTCTAAATAATTCATAAGTATTTATGGTGGTGAAACCCCACTTTTATAAAATGTTTAATCGCTCTAAGATGAATAAAACAAGAGCAAATACAATTATTTAAGTACTTAAAAATAATAAACATTTCAAAACTAATTTGTTATAAGTGTTAAACTATTGTGGTAAAGGGCTTAAATTGTGAAATCTATTTAGGTGCCACTTAGCAATTTACTAAAGCTAAAATAAATGAAAACTAAAAGTAAAACTAAAAGGAAAATTAAGAAAACAAACATAAAAAAGGAAAGAGAAGGTCTGGCCACCCACAATGGAAGGCTCACGGTCAGCTGCCCCACTGCCCATCTCGGCAACCCCCGGCCTATAGGCCGAGCACACCCCCGAAACCCTAGCCTATCGCCCCACTCACTCCCTCCATCCCTCACACAAGATGCCCAGAGGCGGCTACCGTGGCCCTCACCCTCGCGACGCCCTCCTCCCTCCCCGATCCAATCTGATCGGGCTTGACGCCACGCTCAAGGCCTCCCTCCGACTCCTTCCTCGTGGCCGACGTCCAAGGCCAGTTCCTCGACCTCGCCACTTTCTTTCCCGACGTTCTGGCCATTTTGACGCCTTTCGCCAGACGGACCGGGCTGCCGCTGTCTCAACACGCTGCCTGGGCCTTCCTCCGCTTGCCACTTGTTTTGCCGCTGCCGCTTTCGCAGTTTCGACGCTGGCTGCAGCCACACTGAGCCTTCAGACCGTTTTTCTCGACGCTGCTAAGCCTGTTTCGCTGACGTACACTACTGCCTTTCCTTCGGCCGCCTGCTGTCTCGACCTCCTCACGGCCCATCGCCCCCCCCCACAAGTGAGCGCCTCCTCTCCCTTTTCCCATGCCCGCCGTCTTCACGGTGGACTCACCCTCGCTCGCTTCATGCATGCATGCGGTTCTGCTGACGCCGGGCGATTTCGCACCGGGCGGCCGCACCCCAACACAGATGCCATTCGGGCCACATGCCGCCCCCCTCCGCCCTCCTCACTGTTGCCAGACGCCGACGCTGCCACCGGCTCTCGCCTCGGCCTCGCCTGTCCCCCACCCCGGCCGGGCTCACTCAACATGGGCGACGGGCCACGGCCGCTCACTACCAGGCATTGGCTATGCCTGGGATCCACTATGGCCCCTAGCCATCGACTAGGGGCCCACCTGTAATCTAGGTTATAAAAAAATAATAATAAGAAATAAAATAACTAAAATAATAATTAAAATAATAATTAAATATGTTAATTAATTAATTAATTAATTAATTAGAGAATTAATTAACTTAATTAAACTCGATTAATTAAACTTAATCACAAATTAAACCTAATTAATTAATGTTAATTAACTGATTAGGTTAATTAGTCATTAGTGAATGACATGCGGGACCCACTGCAGTCGGTTGACTTAGTCAACCCTGTTGATCGATGATGTCAGATGACATCATGTTGATGTTATAAATGCAATTTCAAATTAATTAAATAATTAATTAAAATTCCAGAAATTAATAAAATCTTTTATAATCATATCTTTTAACCTGTAATCCTGATTAAAATAATTTCAACATGAAAGTTGCTCGTAACGACGAGACGAATCCGGATACGCAGTCCGCTCGTCCACCACACGCCTCTAACCTATCGAACCTGCAAACTTTCCTCTCCTGCTCATCTCTGTCTCGACAGACGTCCGGAACGGAGAACTTTCCTGATGTTTCCCCTTAACCAAGATTATCACCTCATACCAAGTTAGAATACAATCAGCACCTGTGATTGTCTTGTTACGCTTTATTATGCTTTGATTGCTCTCATATTTATTAGGTTCCTCCTCACTTTTTTCCTATGGACCCCGAGACCGCTGCGCAGACTTCTGTTCGACCACGCGGTCGACGACTCTCTCTTGCCGTGAGCAACCAGTAAGCCCCCCTGATCACACTGAGATATCGCTTACTCTTCCCTATACCGCTTGCATTAGAGTAGTGTAGCATGTTACTGCTTTTCGCCATCTTATATCGTTGCATAGCCCGCCCTTGTAACTTCCGTTGTTACCTTACCGCAATCCTATATGCTTAGTATAGGATGCTAGTATTCATCTGCGGCCCTTCATACTTGTCCGCCCCGCGTATATATTATCGGCCGCGTGATCACTGGAGTTGATCACGGGTATATACTATATACCTTACACTATTACATTACCGTGGTACTGCTCGGAGATGGGGGCTGAAAGGACGGGTGGCTCCATCCTAGTAGAGGTGGGGTTCTGTCCCGACGGCCCTCGATCGTTACTTTGTGGCGGAGCGGCGGGCAGGTGCTGAGACCGCCTAGGAGAGAGGTGGCCTGGCTCTGCTCGGCGCTCATGTTACTTAACACACTTAACGAGGTCTTGGTATTTGATCCGGGTCGGCTACGAGCTTATACGCGACCAACCATCTACGCTGGAGTAGTTATGGGTATCCCGCGCCGTGGTATCGCCAAGCACTTCGGACGCCCGGCGACGAGCGCGCTGCCGGATTGGACTGAACGGTCATTGGCTAGGTCTGCCCGCCACAGACGCGAACGCAGGTGTGTTCGTATGAGCGGGCCTGCACTTCTGCGCTAGGGTTTAGACCGCGGTTATTCTCTCACAGTTTAGGTGGGCTGGGATGCAGTTGATCTTCCGCGGCCGGCATGACCCAGAAAGTGTGTCCGCCAAATGGGATCTGGCGCCGGGTAAGATGGTGCACCGTAGGAAGTTAATCTATTCTGATAGCTGTGATCTTCGGTAACAGGACGACTTGGAGTTGTACCTTGAGCTTATGACAACTACAACCGGATACTTGATAAAACACACCTTCCAAGTGCCGTGATACAACCGTGGTCGCCTCTCGTGGTTATGAGCAGGGATTGTCGGTAGGATTATTGCTATATGATGTTACTTGGAGGACTTCAGATTGTCCCTCCTACCTGCTGGTAAGACAGGTGTCCGTGGTTTAGTCTCCTGTAAGACTAGCTTTCCTCTTATTCTGGGCATTCCGCAGCTCACCACCGATATGGCCTTTACACATATATCCATGCATATGTAGTGTAGCTCCTTGCTTGCGAGTACTTTGGATGAGTACTCACGTTGCCTTGTTCCCTTTCCCCTACCTATACTCGATTGCTGTAATCGGACGATGGAGCCCAGAGCCGCATCCACGCCGATGACTTACTTACTACCTGAGGCGCCTACTACTACGCAGCCTCACCGATTTACCTCCACTTGTGGAGTGACCTAGGAGGATCCTGGTGCAGGAGAGGCTTCCTTTCGATCTCAGATCCGGCTTTTGTGCTAGCCATCTTATGGCACCTTGTTTAACTTATGTCTCATTTCAGATATTGTTGCTTCCGCTGACTCGCTCTATGATCGAAAGCACCTGTATTCGAGCCTCTCGCCCCCCCGGCTTGTATTATGATGCTTGTATGACTTATTTTTTTATTATTTGTAGAGTTGTGTTGTGATATCTTCCCATGAGTCTTGATCTTGATCGCATATACATTTGTGTGCATGATTAGTGTACGATTGAATCGAGGCGCCACATGTTGGTATCGTGAGCCGATCGCCTCAGAGGAATCCCCTTCCACACTCCTTGCCGAAGTCGAAGTCTAGACTTTACAAACTTTTACTAACATGGCGTATGCGCCCACGGCCCACGCCGCCATTGGGTGGTATTAGGATCTTTTACCCTCGAATCTTTACCTCGATTCTCGAACTCTTCTATTCGGGTTAAATGAATTTGCTAAAACAAAACTAACTTTAGGTTCTCGCAAGTACTTTCTCCCGAGAACCCCTCACTTCGTGATGATCGTTCTGCTAATCGAAGATTCCAAGATACTCTCCGATGTTCTCTCGAGACTTTGTGCTCATCACTTTGCTATTCCTGCCACCGATAAATCCGTATGGATAACTACTTACACTTGCCATTCATACGATCATCATCCCCATTGATCTTGTTATTACAAGATACCCCAAGTTCTCTCTATTGTTCCGAGAATACTTTGTGCCTACTGCCTAGCATTTTTTGCCACATGAATACCCCTTCAAATGAATCCTCGCACTCGTCAGTATCCACTCAACCCCAGCTTGTTCTTGTATTACACAAAAGTCTTCAAATTACTATTCGTCTTCCAAAATCCTCCGAGCCTTGGCTCTTGAAATTTTGCTTGCTTGCATTATGGTTAATCCCATAAATCTGGTAGTCTTATTAACGCTCCTTGTCATTATCATTTGAGTCTGTTGGCTCAATATGTTTCATAATACCGCAATCATCATTGATCCTTATAATTACCTTATCGTCTGAACTGCTATTCTTTTAATCGAATTGGTTCTCACCAATCCCATTGTATTTAATTGTACTCTAAGGCTATTCGACTTATCCACCCCTAATCGTAGCATTGCTTCGATCCTTGAATTGGGAATCATAATTCCTTTGCATTTGACAATTGAGTTAGTCATTGTTTCTATAGTTTGATCTCCTTGCATTCTCCTTCCTCTAGTTGAGTACACGATGCTCACGCCGATCCCTTGTGGACCGCCATATCCACCGTTGATTATTAATCGATGTGTCCTTCATAATTAATCACTTGTGAGTTCCTTCTCCGCTACATGATGCCTTTGGTAAATTGTATCCTCGCTTTCAACCATGCTCGCCTTCGAGCTTGAGTTAACTATTTCTAAAGATTCGTATATGATTCCAAGAAGCCCTATGGGTAGAAATATGCCTTCACTAAACCGTAGAACCCGAAAGTTTTCAATCATACTCTTCTCGTGCTACGCCGATAAAATTTTCAACACCGCAACTTCATCGAACGTGAGAAGTGAATGAAGGTTATGCATTGAGAAGTGGGAGTCGATCTTGAACTTGTGTTCATGCCCATGGACACGATGTAGATCTTATCATTGAAGCTTCTCTAAATTAATTATTCCTTTGGTATAAGTTCATCTTATATCATTTGATCGCCTTTGCAATCGTGGTTCCACCATGTTCTCTTTAAATACCATTTCTGCAAGTTTTAGCACTTGTCTTCAGAGAGCAATAACCCCATCCAACCTCTACTTTGATATGTCATCGAGTATTACCTCGATCTCGAGATTATCATGGACCGCATAACCTCTTATGAGTTCTTCATCAAGTGCTACCTTCCCACTGCTTCCAATTCTTCACGGGCTCGAAGTTATTAAACACTAAAGACACCGATAATCGAACCGAGTCCGCACTACGGTTCAACAACTCTTCAAGAAGCTTCTATAAGTACGAAGTTTTAATTCGACCACGCCCATTCCTAGCCTGTTTGGCTATATCGATGTCGGTGATTTTAACGATTACCCGCCCCTTCTTCACGAGCCCCATTTTTCGACGAGGAACTAACCTTACGCCGATCCTCATCGACATATCATTTCGCTTTGAACAACAAGCTTGATTCGAAGTTTGTGTCGTACTCTTGGTTCTAATAACCTTCACTTCATCATTACTTTGACTTGATGTCGCCGATCGATTACATCTTCATGAACTCTCGCGACAAAGGTGTCGTGATCATCAACCTTCCGAGCTCATCCAGATATCAATTGAATTTATGATGGGTAATACCATCCTTCCCTCGATGATTCCTGCTCTCATCGACTACATTATTGCCTTCCGCTCAACACAAGTTGTTCGTGTTTTGTGTATACCTTGAGTTCCTTGTTACCCAGCAATCGTTTCTTTACCTTGGAGTATTACCATCCGCTAATATCCGTGATGTTGTGAGGACTGCTCCACCTCTTAAGAAATTCTTGGTATTGAGATGCTCTCACCATCACTATTCTTTCTTGGTCCCCTGTTGCTTCCAACCGTGTACCAACAAGTGCATCGTGTTGTTTGAATTTGCCCTTCTAGCAAGCCTCTTGCTTTGAAGTGAAATTTTAGACTATCGATTATTAGATCACTATTTCGACATTGGTCGTGCAACCCAACCCATATTTTGGGCGCACTTACACCAAGGTTTAATTGTGTATGTTTCTGAGTATACTTCCTTATATCATTTGATAGACAAATGTTATCTCCTTGTTCACTTAATTGGGAACCATCTTTTGGGAATCTCGATGAATTACCATTGAGTTCACCAACACCACCTTGT